>PVJX010001805.1:0-148328 GCA_004027295.1 Dolichotis patagonum | reverse complement strand
GGAAGAAAACAAGAGTCAATATGATAGAGAGTGAATATCTCCGATTGTCTAGTTTTGAAATTTTTGTCTCTTACATTGCTTTCTTGTGATCCACTTTGCTCTGTTTTGTTGTGTTTAATTTTACCCTTTTGATATAATTGCATGTATATTTGCATGGGTAAGATGGATGACCATATTGCTGTTTTTGTCAGATCGTGGAACAGAACTGTTAACAGTCTCGCTGTTTGAATGTCTACTTTACATGTTTTAACTTGGTAGTTTGAACAACTATTTCCACGAAGTCAGTATGTAATTTGTCAAGCAATAATTTCTTAGGTTTCTTTGTTGTTGCTCTTTTCCTTTTATCCTTGGCATACTGTATTGTTGCTACCCTTTATTCTGTTTTGTTTTTTGTTGTTTTCTCTTTAAATAAAATTATTTTTTAAAAAGCGCTGAAATTTTACAAACACCTGGAAGTTAAATGCATTTGTGAATAATCAATGGGTCACAGAAGAAGTAAAGAAAGTATTTGCACAGTTCCTAAAATCAAATAGTAATGACAGTACACCATACCAAGACCGATGGGACACAATGAAAACAGTCCTGGGAGGGAAGATCATTGCAGCTAATGCCCACATTATAAAAACAGAATAATAACCTAGTGATGGACCACAGGACCGAAGCAAAACAAGAACAGAATAAATCCAAACCAGGTAAAAGGAAGGAAATGAAAAAGATGACAGAAGAAATTGAAATCTGAAAGAACAGTGCAGTGAATCAATGAATTGAAGAACAAGTTGTTTGAAAGAATAAACAAAATATACAAACCTTATCCAATCTTACCAAAAGAAGGAAATAAAAGACCCATACCAATGCAACTAGAAACAAAAAGGGGGAAACTCAACAGATACCATGGAAATCCAGATGATTATCACTAACTACTTCAGAAGTCGGTACTCCAGAAATTGCAGATCCAGAAGAAATGGATAGATTCTTAGTGATATATGAATTACCAAAACCAAACCAAGAAAATATAAAAACTCTGAATGATCCATTAACAGGCAATGAAACTGATTGAGTAATAAAAAACCTGCCAACTTGGAAAAACTAGGACATGATAGATTCAGCACCAGATTCTGTAAGAACTTCAGGGAAGATCTAATGTCAATACTCCTCAAACTCTTTAATGAAATTGAAATGGAAGAATTTCTGTGAAATTCATTCTTTAAAGCTAGCATTACCTTGGTTTTAAAACCAAAGATCCAACCAAAGAAAAAAATCACAGCTCAATCTCTTCAATGAATATAGAAGCAAAAACCCTCAAGTAGATAGTGGCAAACAGAATGCAAGAGGCCATTAAAAAGATCACACATTAGGACCAAGTAGGGTTCATCCCAGGAATGCAAGAATGGTTCAAAAATATACATTCAGAAATGTAATATATCACTTAAACAGAAGCAAAACAAAAATCATATGATCATCTTAAAAGACACAGAAAACTCTGAAGACCTTGGTATGCAAAGGCTTTATCTCAACCCAATAAAAGCCTATAGCCAACATCATATTAGACAAAAACTAGATTTTCTTCTGAAATCAGAAACGAGACACTCATGTCTTGATAGATTCAACACATTGCTCCTGTTCCAAACAGTAATGGAAACCCAGAGTGATCAGCTAGAGAAAGAAATAAAATGGTAATGGGATAAGTATAGAGAAGCAAGAATTCACACCACCCTTCCTCACACATGACATTATCCTTCACAGCGAAGACTCAAGAAAGTCCACCAAAGGACATTCAGAGCGAATAATCCAATTCAGCAAAGTAGTAGATTCGACACATAAAAATCAACAGGCTTCCTATACAAGAATAATGAACCCACTGAGGAAATAGCAACAAAATAAATATTCATAATGGCCCTAAGAAAAATTACTTGGGACATAGCTTAACCAAGGACCTGAACAACCTTTGTAGTGAAAACTATAGTACTTAGAAAAAGAAGATTGAGGAGGACATCAGAAAATTGAAAGGCATTCTCTGCTCATAGATACGCAGAACCAATGTCGTCAAAATAACTATAATACTAAAAAGATAAATGGAGTTAATGTAATTCCAATCAAAATATCAACAACATTTCTTACAAAATGAGAAAAACTATCCTAAAATATGTAGAGAACAAAGGAAATCTACAGCAGTAAAAGTAACCCTAGACAATATGATCAAGGTGGTAGGCAGCACAGTCCACGAGTTCAAGTCATACCACAAAGCTACAGTGACTAAAAGACATCATGGTACTGACACAAAAACAGACATGCAGAACAAGGGAAAGAAATTGGGAGTACAGAAGCAACCCCAGGCACATTCTGATATTTGACAAAGGGACAAAACACTTATGCAGAAGGAAAGATAGCTTCTTTAATAAAAGGTGCTGGGAGACTGGGTAAACATATGCAAAACACTGAATGTAGATATGTACCTCTCACCAGGTCCTAAAGTGAATCAAAGACCTAAATATTAAACAGAAACACTAATCTACTGGAAGATTAAATAGGTGAAATTCTTGAAGACACAGACACAGGTAGACTTTCCAAACAGAATGTTAGGTGTACAAAAAATAACAAGTTTCAACAAATTGGATCCTATCAAATTAAAAAGCTTCTGCATAGCAAAGGAAACAACTAATAGAATGAAGAGATAGCCTACAGAATGAGTGAAAATTTTGCCAGCTACTCCAGGACAGAAACTAATATCTATAAGGTACAAAGTACTAAAAAATATTAACTTCCCCCAGAATAAGATCTAATAAAAAATGGACAAGTGAATAGATACATTTCAGAAAAACAAACGATCATTTAATGTCTAAAAAAATGTTTCACATCTCTGGCCAGTAGAGAAATACAAATCAAAACATCACAGAATTCACCTTATTTCAAAAAGAATGCCTGTCAAGAAATCACATAATAATAAATGCTGGCAAAGTTGCAAGGAAAATAATTCTTTTTACATTATCAGTCGGAATGTAGACTAGTACAACCAACTATGGAAGTCAGTTTGGAGATTCCTCAAAAAAATGCAAGTAGAAATTCCGTTCAACCCAGTTCTTCCCTTTCTATCTTTCCAAATGAGTTAAAGTCCTC
Source organism: Dolichotis patagonum (assembly GCA_004027295.1). Classification (NCBI taxonomy): domain Eukaryota; kingdom Metazoa; phylum Chordata; class Mammalia; order Rodentia; family Caviidae; genus Dolichotis; species Dolichotis patagonum. The sequence continues at coordinate 145,214 of PVJX010001805.1, read as the reverse complement.
ATATTACAGTGGTGCATGCATATCCATGTTCATAGCAGCACAATTCACAATGGCTAAATATAGGAAGTGGCCTATGTGTCCATTAACAGATGAAATAATAAAGAAAATGTGGTATTTACACACACTAGAGTACTACTCTGTCCTAAAGAAGGATAAATGAGTATTTGTGGAAGTGAAATGAGTCAGATACAGAATCTTAAATATTATATGGTATCTCCTATATGAGAAACCCAAGCACAAATAATTTAAAGAGCAAACCAAAAGACAGATCATAGCAAGCAGGGAGATAGTTCTTCTGCAAATGGGAAGTAGACCAAGAAATGGAAGGGAGGCAAGAAGAAGGAGAGGAGGAGAGAAGGAAAAGAGAAGTAAATTTACTGAACTATGTTATACCTTTCTCTTATTGCTAGGACAAAATACTTAACACCCAAAATAAAGGGAGAAAAGGTTTATTTAGCTCACTGTTTGTGGAGGTTTCAGTCCATTATCAGTTGGCTTCAAGGCAGGGTGGCATGGTACCGGGGAATACTTCAAGGCAACAGCCACAAAATCAACCAGAGCAAAAAGAGCAAGCTTCTTTTCCTACCCTATATTGTAAGCAGGCTACCACCCCCTAGGGTGGGCATAGCACTCACAAAATCTCCTTGCCCTCCTCTTGCACAGGATGAGGATATTTACAAAGGAAGAACCCTGACTCCCTGCTCAGTCTCTTAATTAAACTTCTAAACTTCTCAAGCTGACACAGTGGATCAACCATAACACAGATACCAACTCCTCATGATGAATGTAAACGTGTACTGCCAGGGTGTTCTAATAAAATTTTTAAAACCATACTACCTACCCCAAATTAAGATCAAAATTATGTTTTCTAAATATAAAAATAATACAGAGGGAAAAGGTATAAACAAGGGACTTGCATAATACATGACTCTAGAAACAAAAGAAAAATTTGTATCTTGATATCTTTATCTTTAGTGAGATGGAGGAAGATACTGACACTCTGAACTACACACTACATACTCCTAAAAAGAACTTTCCAAGAAGAAAGTACATTTATAAAATAAAACATTCTCTTCCAAAAACTCAAAAGTAGAATATAAAGTTGAGGGAAATATCCTGGAAATGGAGAAAAAGTATCACAAGTTAGAAAAAGTTACAAACAATAAAAAGGGTTTTTGTAGAAGTTACAGTATATACATACAGGTGACTGGATTTCCAAGGGGTGAAGAAATGAAAGAAAAGGAAATCACCAAAGGAAATTGGAAAACAGCTTTCAGAACTGAAAGACACAATTGTCCTGACTGAAAGAGCCCACAAAATATTTTGCACAATGAATGACAAAAAGTCAAGCAAGATATATATATAATTTTGAAGTTTCAGTACACTGAAGGTAAAGAAAATTTCCCAAATGTGTGTAGAAAGGAAAACTAGTAACAACTAGTAACACCCATACCAGTGATAAGAAATCAGACACAAAACAAGCTGCTCATTAAAAACCTTCTACATTCGAATACACTAAAAGAGGCAAAGACCTTAACATCTGAAAGGAAACCTTATTGCTAACCTGGAATTTTATACCTCCCTAAACAATAAATGGAATACAAATAATGATGTAAGACATAGATAAAGACTGAAACTTTTCTCTACTTTGCCAGCTTTTTTAGCAACCAAAAAAAAAGGTAAACATCAAATCTAACATAAGATTGGAAAGAACTCACAGGATAACAACTTTGCTAGTTTTTAAAATAAGTATAAATTCTGTAATTAGACTTTAATATCCCTATTTTTCTTGACTTCTAATAATCCCTTGTATTCTCTCACCTTGTCAGTGAACTCTGTAAAGTGGATATGATTTTTGGCTCCACATGAATTAAGAGTTACATCACAATTCAGGGGATGAAACAGATTTTGGTGGAAAGATAAGTGCTTCTTTTTGAAACACTGATGACTGTTAAATATCATGCATGGGTCTGAGACTTAGAACAGAAATCTCAGTTGGAGATATTGATCTAGGAAGGAAAATAAAGTCACAGTGGGAGAATAAATCATTAATAGAAGTGTAAATAAACATATTTTGATAATAAAGAGTTGAAAATCACCAGAAAAAATGATAATAAATAAGACAATTAATCAAAACCAATAAAATACAAACAGTGATCAAAGTTGTACTAGAAGAACAAAATCAAGACCTGTAGAAATAGCGGAAACTAGCAATCAAAGATTTTCACCATGTGGTTGGAAAAATTAGTAAGCTGAAACCAAGATCAAGGACTTAGAGAGAGAGAGACCGAAAGACAGAGAGAGCAGGAGGAGGAGGTGGAGGAGATGCTTCCAGATAGAAAATGCTGGTTACTGTTAGGCAAATCAATCTCCTCACTAATATTATGCTTGTACAAAGAAGAATTTATATGAAAATAACATTTCTAGTCTTTGTCTCTTTCTGTAGTAATCTCTCTGCTTAAGAATTTACCTGGAATATGCATTTGTGAGAGTAACTGACCATATGAGATTCAGTCCTTATCTCTCTGTCTCTGTCTGTATCTCTCTGTCTCTGTCTGTGTCTCTGTTTCTCTTTGTGTATGTGTGTGTCTCTGTCTCTGTGTGTGTGTGTCTCTCTGTCTCTGTCTCTCTCTTTCTGTATGTGTGTGTGTCTCTCTCTGTCTCTCCTCAAATTAACCAGCTCTAAAAAGTACCCCCCCCCGCACAACCTACACATTTGCCAGTGGGAAAAGCCTAGCTTGCAGGGTGGAGACACACAGTCATGCATGACTATATCCCAGATTTTGTGAAATCTGTGAGATGGGTATTGTTATGGCTTGTATCTAAATGTACCCCTACAGCCTTATGCAGTCACAGCTGAGGCTATTCAGAGGTGTCTGGATCTCAAGTCGTGACACTGGCATCAAGGAAGCAATGCCAGGACTAAGGGTGGGTAACCTGCATAAAATAGAGACAGAAAGAGGACTGCTTTTGTTGCATGTCACTTACTACTTCATTGTTCTGCTGCCTTCTGCCTGCCAAGAATTGCTCCTCCCCTGTAATGCCCTCTGCTATACCTTGGAGTCAGCCGTCTATGAACTGAAACCTCCACAAAGTGTGAGCTAAGTAACCCTTTCTTCCTTTAACTTGCACGTGTCAGGTATTTTGTCTCAGCAATAAGAAAAAAGAAACTAAGATGGATTAATAAATCTCTTTGCAGTAAGGTAATGCAACTGATATTTTGATCCTCTTTCTATCTTCTCTGTTCTCAAGTTTATTCTCAAGTTCATAAACCAAATGAGTCCTAACATAGGAGGGAAAAAAGAAATACTCTAAAGTACCAGTGCTGACCCAGAGAAGAATGTCCATGGCATGAAATATGAGAAGACAATAACAAGGTATATATAATGCTGGTTCTTAGGCAAAGTAGAACCTAGATACATGTTGTATGTGACTTACTGTTTGCATGTAATTAGGCAGGCATAATATAGTAGCTCCTCCTGCTTTCTGATTTGCCCTTACACAATTTTGAATAGCTGCAGCCAACAGAAGTCCACAACTATTAATGGAAAACTCCAGAAATAAACAATCCATAAGTTTTAAATCTCCCTTCTGAGTGATGGAGTGAAAACACACGCCATACCACCTGGGGGTGAATCGTCCTTTTTCCTACTTATCTAAGATATATATGCAAAAGTCTCCCATGGCCAATTAAAAAGACAAACATGCATGTTACTTTGACTACAGTGAAGTGGTATAATTCATCTATTTTATGGGCTATTATCCATCTTTTACTATGCATAGTTTATAAATTAAGCTCTATCAGAGGTATGTATGCATATAAAACGCATGGTGCCTATAGGGCTTCTCCCCAGTTGCAGACATCCGCTGGGATCTTGGAATGAATCCCTCTCAGACAAGGAAGGAGCAGTGCACAGTATTTGATGACAGTTCATGTCCCAAGGGCTTGCTCAAATTTAGATTTCTCGTGTGACAGATGTGCAAAGCCAGAAGAAAGAACAGGAACATACACAGAAGGGAATATCCAGGAGAATCTTTTCAACAATTATGCTTTATCTTATTGACATAAATTTAGCAAATACACTATTTATTAATAAAATATAATTTTGTGTCCACCTATTCCCCCCTCTCCAGCTAAGTAAATATTGAACAGATAAATTTGTAAAGAATATTGATTTGGTTGAGAGACAGTTAGGTGCAGGGTGCTCACATGTTGCTATCTGGTCCTGCTGCAGGACATGGGAGCGAGAACGGGAAACCTTATATTCATGATCCTTAATCTCATTCAAACCTACATCTTATGCAGGAGGAAATTGAGGCCAACTCAGACTGAATCCTCTATCCATAAGCATGCAAGTAGTTCATGGTGGGCATAGGGCTGGACTTCTTTTCCCCTGCCTTCTAGCTTAATTCTGTTCTCCTCAGCTCACTGACCCACAAGCAGACAAGGCTGAGGAAACCCTACCACAAAACAGTCCTGAGTGGTGACAAGATTCTGCTACCCTATCGAGACTGCCAGACCAGCAAACCAGTGATTGCAGAAGACCCTCCGCTTTCCTCTGCTTTTTCCGAGGCGTTCAAGACCTTCTAAAACCCTATAACTCACCACTGCCACTCCCGTTACCAGCACTGACAGTCGACTTTCTTTCTGAAGTCTTTTTTTTAACAAAGAAACATATTTTTATTGTTTCATGAGAGTTACTGCACAGAGAACAACAGAAAACCACAAAACGGTGTAAGCTCCTGCCTTGATTATGCATTTCACCAGCTGTTTTCTCTGGTAGGAAGGTCCCTTCCTCAGCTCCCTCTGGCCAGGGATTTCTTGTCATTCCAAGCCTTGCTTCTCAATTTTTTAACTTGGAAAAAATCTATATAACGAAATGTATCATCTGTTCCTTTTTAAATGGACAATTCAGTCTTATGCAGTGTACTAACAGTGAACATACCTCACCACAATCTGTCTCAAAACTTTTGCATTATCCCAAAACAACACTTTGTCCATTAAGTAATAACTTTCCATCTACTCACCCCAGGACTTGCTAACATCTAACCTACTTTCTATTGCTATACATTATCTTTCCTAGGCATTTCATGTAAGCAAACTGTTGGCCTTATTTGTCCTTTTCTCTTAGCTTCTTTCACCTAGGGTAATGTTTAAAGGCTCCTATGCTGTAGCACACATCAGGAGTTCTATTTTGCGGCTGAATCAAGAAATCATGGATATGTTACGTGTTGTCTATTCATCCCACTGTAGATGGACACGTGGATGTTTCTATCTTTTGGTTACTGTGAATAATGCCTCAGTGATGCAGTTCTCCCTTCTAATATCTCCCTCCCCCTTTCCCTCTCATCTCAGAGTTTTATTTTCTTCGTGGGAAATACCACACTATGTGAATCTAAAATACTTCTTTGTTTCCACTCCTCTAGATTCCTTCCAAAGAGGACTGTATAATCCATAGAAAAAAAGTACCATTTTATTTATCATTCTACCTCCACTCTGGAGATCTGTAATAGGAATTGATGCATAGTAGGTACTCAAAAATATTTTTGAATAAATGAATAAAAATGATAATAATATTCAAAAACTGGGCAAGTGACCAGGCTCACTAACTCGCTAACTCCTGCCCTCCTGTCACCAAGAAATTCACACAAGTTCATAACAAGATGAGAACTAACTATACATCAAGGTCTTTGGGGTGTGATACATAAAGTGTAACTCACAAAACTTTAGGTCCTCGATGCCAAGCACCTGCTACATTATAGGATTTAAAGGAGTTGTAATAGTAATGTGAATAAAGGGTCCAGGACCCAGAAATGCTCACAAGTAAAATAATTCAAGAGGCTAGAGGAAAAAAACCTTTCCAAATCTCTGTGTCCCCAAGAAAACATGGCTCATATCCTCCTAATACAAGGAGAGAATCTCATTTTGCATAATTGGTTCAGAAAGGCATGTGGGAAAGCAATCCAAGCTAAGAGCTGCGTACCACCCGACAGCTTTGTACCCTGGAGGCTCCAAGATCAGCCACTTGGTTCTGCAAAGACTCACCTGGTACTCAAAGACCAGGCCCACACACCTTCTGGATGAAACACTTCTTCCTGTTGTTCTCTGCCCCGGGGGGTTGCAGAGAATTTCAGCACTGAATGTTGATCTCATTACTACTTACTATACGGCTATTTCCTGGGGCTGGAAACTAATCCAATTCTCTCCTTCTCAGCACACAGAAATAAATTCATAATACGTAACGTATTATGTCTGATATGACTCTGTGCAGCTCAGCAGTCTATTTCTGACACTAGGATCAAGAAACATTTTTAACAACTCTACTACTTATGCCAGGTGACATGCTTGCCAAATTGCTCTCTCTACATAAAGTCCTCACGGTCCCTGTGTCCTGCTCTCCCTTTGTATGTGGTCCACATACACATTACCACTATTGGTCTCACTCTGCATGCCCCTCCTGGGATTCTGTACTGCTCTGGGGCCTGTGTTAGGATCCACAGAGAAAATGATAGGCAAGTCATGGCCTCTGTCCTCAAGAAATTGACCATGAAGCAGGAAAACGGAAAATAGATCAGTGATGATAAGATACCTTGGTGAGTGATTCGTTTGTTATTAAGCTCTACAAGGACATAAATGAATAATGAATGTCAGGGAGAGCTGACGATTTACGTGGGCCTTGAAGGTGAATAGAAGGTCACTAGGTAGACAGAACGTAGAAAGGGAGCCCAAGAAAGAATATGTGTAGAGTAGGAGGCAGTAGAGATACATTCTGTGGACAGTGTAAAGGAACTGAGGGATGAAGAGTGGCTGGAAATGGCCCCAAAGGCAGACTGGAACTGAATTGTGAAGGGTGACTTCCTGCGGACTAAAGGGTTTGAGCTTTTTCTTGTTGCAAGCTGGAACCTAGCAGAAGCTTTGAAACAGGACTGAGATTGATTGATAAGTGTCGGTAGCCAACTGGATGAAAGTATGAAGGAAGGAGCTGTATCAGTGATGCTTTCAAGTTGCTGTAGTTTGACCAATTAAATAGGAACAAGAGACGCGCTGTAAGTGTTAAGCATAATTTAACTTGATTTGCTTTGGGATCATCTAAGACATTAGTGAGGCACACATCTGGGTATGTTTAAGTGGATCACAGAGGTGTGACCTTGGGGTCTGTGTCTGGCCCCTGAACACTGACTCTCGGGTACCGTTTCCCAGGTCTGCTTCCCAGTCTCTGTGAACTAAGAATCTTTGATCCACTGCATTCATCACCAGTGATGTTTCTGCCTTGGAGCCAGCTTACCACACACTTAAGCACTGAAACCATGAGCCAAATTAAACATGTCCTCATTCAAGTTGTGGGTGTTGAGTACTGCATACCAGAGATGGGAAAGCTGACTAATATACACGCTAAGCGCGCTAATAGGAAAGGAAAAGAGAGTGCAACAGAGGGAAACGATGGAAGTGGATATTACTGCTGAAGATCTCCACAGTGGTGTAAAGTGGGTAAAGGCAGAAGCAAAGGAAATAAAGCCAAACGAGGCAACAGAGGAAAAATTTATGTGGGAAGGCAGGAGAAAAGAACCACAGAAGTCCATAGGGAAAATGACCATTAAGAGTCACGTGGTCCATAAATATTGAATAAGTAAAGGCTTGAAGGGTTACAATAGAACTGGAGAATGAAGTCTTTGGTGACCGAAGGAAGTTCAGTCTCAGTATGGTGACAGCAGGCAGGAGTTGGATGGCTGCACATTAGGATTTGAAATAAAGGGAGATACAATGGAGGTTCTCAACCATGGCTGCTAACTAGAATCTCCTGGGAAGCTTTCGAAGTTGACATTCCCTGGGTCCTGATTTCATCTTCTGATTCAGTTGTTCCGGGATAAGGAACAAGCATTGAGGTTTCTGAAAGCTCTGGCATATGATTCTACTGGACAGTAAAGGTCAAGGGCCACTAGTCAAGAGAAGGAGTGAACTATTTGGGAAGTGACAAAGAGATATTTAAGACAGATTTGGAAAGGGAAGCAAAGTAGAAAGAAAGATAAATAACATAGATAAACCTCAGAGATACTACAGGTTTGGTTCTGGGTCACTGCAGTAAAGTGAGTATCACAATAAAATAAGTCACACAACTCTTGGTTTCCCAGTGCTTGTATAAATTATGTTTACACTATACTGCAGCCTATTAAGTTCTTGGTAGTATGATACCTTTAAAATAATGTAAATACCTCAATTAAAAATGCTTTATTGCTAAAAAAAAAAAGTGAAGAATCATCTTAGCTTTTGGAAAAAATGGCCCAAAAAGACTTGCTTCAGGCAATCTTCAGTTTGTAAATACAGATCTTCAGTTTTTAAATAACATGATATATGTAGAGTGAAAGAAATTGACATTCAGTAAAACAAGGTAAGCCTGCATGTGAATGAGAAAATGAGAACATCATTGTATACGGAGGAAATCTGGAAGGGGGAGAATGTGAGGGAAGGAAATAAATTTTTTCTCGAGAAGAAAACAGGAAGCAGAGTCAGCAGTATCGCTGGAAATGGTAACTTGGGGATGAGTAATAATTTCAGACATAATCATGAAGGAAATGCAGACAAGGGAAAAAGTAGGCAGACTTAGAAGTACACAATTAGAAGGGGAACACATGGAGAATATACCTCCAGAGGTCTATCTCTTCTCTGTAGCCCCTGAAACTTTCCTCTTTCCTAGGCTAGATATAATCCCTTCATGAGAGGGGCTATGAGAGAGGTTGGCTAAAGCAGGTATAGGTCAGGGGCCTGCAATGCAGGGGATGCAAGAGAAGGTCGACTAGAGATATTAAAACATGACTGAACAATCCTGGTGCATCAGCTGAGACTGAGAGTCTCATAAATTGGTTGGTAAGGGAGCCATTCAGCCTGGATTGGCACAGCTGTGGGCAGAGGACAAGGCAGACGGATGAGGACATGGCTGAGTGTTCCTTTGGAGGGAGGGGATTAAATCTAGCCTAGAAAGGAGGAAGGTCAAGGCAAAAAGAGGTCTTACAACCTGCAAAGAAGGTGTCAATTATAGCTGAGAAAATATTTGGGGATAAAGTTATATAATAGCCGTGTGTCTTCAGTGGAGCACACCAGTAGGATAAATAGAGTATGACTTATTATAAAGAATTAGCTCTGACAAATGTGGCAGGGAAGAAGTCCCAAAATCTATTGTCTTCAAGCTGCATACCCAGAAAAAGCAATGGATCAAATTCCAGTCAAAGAATATGTAATGCTGATGGGTAGAGACCAGAAGACATCAAATATAAGTTTCTAGTTGTTTCTTAGTGGAATGGTTTGGATGAAATGTCATACTCCCAGAAATTATGCATGATCACAAATATAAAATATTTTCAGACAGGGAAGTTGACTTGCACCCTGGGGTCCAGAAATTTTGATGGGAGAATCAGCCAGGTAGGAATAAAGCCCCCACATATGATTCTAGCTACTCAGTCTAGAGGCCTTCTGGAAATCAAGCTGATATAACATGGCCTTGAGTCTCAAACAAACAAAATCAGGCAGTCCATAAATCACATGATCCAAAGCACCTTCCTTGGACTAGATATGACCTGTCACTTAAAGGTAAACTTTACATTAAAAGATTGGATGATTCAATGTCATCATTTTAGTCAGCGTTCTGTCACTATAATGAAATACCTGAGATAACTGACTATGGAGTACACATTTCGGCCTGTGGCAGGGAAGCACATCCCTGTGAGAGTATGTGACAGAAGAAGATGCTCAGGTTATGACAATTGGGCAGAGAAACAAGGAGACAGGGAGATACTAGAGCCCACAGTCCCCTTGGAAGGCATGCCTCAGTGAGCTAAGATCTCCCACTAGAATTTGCTTTAAAAACTTTCCATCACCACCCAAGTGTGCCAAACTGGGGACTAAGACTTGGACACATGGATCTTGGGGGTATTTGAGACACTAACTATAACAGTCAACCTTTGAGTTGGGGATTTATCATGAGCTTAGTTCCTAAGGCCAACACAACAACTCTTGTGTTTTAGATCATTCTATGCTCTCTCTAGTCCAGTTCTAAGCCACCATTTAGCCTCAAAAGAAGTAAGCTAACAAATAAGCAGATAATTTTAACGACTAACCTAGGGGAAAGAGTTCAGAACACATTTCTGAAACCCACTGTAAAAACAGTGTAATAAGGATCAGAAAACTTTTTCTTCACATTATGAGTTCAGATTGTGTTCCTGTCTAAAGCTGGAAACCTCCTACTTCTGAGCACCAGCCTGAAGAAGTAACTAGGAAGCTGTTGGTGAGCTTTGGTACAAGTTTGCAGTGAATTCCATGGGCAGAAGTGAGATCCTCATCCTTTTGTATTAGAAGGGCATGGTAAGCAACAATTATCACACTCTCCAAAATACATGTGCTTAAAAGAATTTGGAGAGAAAAACAGAGAGAGAGAGAGAGAGAGAGAGAGACAGACAGAGAGAGAGAGAGAGAATAAAGCAGATGCGTTTGTAGAAAACATTACTGTCGCTCATTTTCATTCTGACAAAAGGCATTCTGTGCCTTTTAAGCACAGAAGAAACAAGTCCTTCTGCTCTAGATTTCGGGAAGCACTCAGTTTGCCCTCCTCAGCAGTACATATGAGGATTTGCTGGTATCTGCTGTTTTTAATGCACAGTGAACACCTGCAGTGAGAGGATAGTCTTTTACAGAGTCCATCCATGACAGTGTTTCCCCATTATTCCTTTATACCTACCTTCCATTGACCAACGGTAGGATCATTCTATTCCAAGGCCCTTTGGGGAAGGCTCATATGACAATAAAAAGAAAGACAAACAAATCCATGTATCTTTTTTCAAAATGAACATTTGAACCCATGACAGGAAAAACTTTGAAAGGGCAATTGGAGTTCCAAAGCAGAGCTCAGAAAGATTCAGGACCTAAAAGCTTCTTTCAAAAAAAAGTTGGTTAAATGAATTCACAATCAATTAAAGCCCAGATTTTACTAATGCTCACACTAGGTTAAAATCCCCAGACACAGAAAAAGACACTGTGAATGGCCCTGAAAGGAACCTCTGTCTTGTTCCTTTGGGGTCAGGTTCATGGCATGAAAGAACCATAAATCCAAGAGCAGAAGAAACCAAAGCTTTCCTGATGATCAGAGCCTTGAAAAGTGAACAGGGGCCACCAACTCTATTCCTCTGGGGAGCTTCAGTGAGAGAGAAATCGGCTTTGAAGAGTCTACAGAAATAGACTTGATTTCTCAGGCTCTCTGGTAAGGCAAGAGGCTGAATGTTTTCCATTTGGTGTTTATGGCAATGACTCCTAACGTTCCCTGCTCACCTTGGAGGTAAAGAAAAGATGAGGCATTGGGCATCCCAGAAGAGACCAGCAATGGTGGACAGTGATGGGTGAGCTCAGTGGAAGTGAGGTGATGGTAATAGATGAAAAAGAGAGGGTGGCCACAAACCAGACGCCACTCTTAATGCCTTTCCAGTGCCAAAATCTCCTGGAGATTAGATGCAATCATGAGGGAAGAGAAAAGGGGAGAATTGCAAAGTGACTGGAAAAGTTTTTAAAAAAATTTTAATTGCTTGAATTTGTCTCTAAATACATATTTCCACAATCCATCCAATACCATTGATCTGGAGAACCAAATCACTCTATTATGAAAATATAAAAAGGATTGCTCTTTATTTTGCAAACTTGATACTGAGGTCGATGAAATGCACATTTACCATATTTTGAACCCCTGAAAACTCAATGAAAGGGTATAAGCACACCAGGAACAACAGGGTAATTTCACGCAGCAATACCAGTTTTCCAAATAAAAATTTGAAATACATTGTTCTCGCCATGGAATAGGTAGAGAAGGGACTTTCCCCAGTGACTTAAAGTGCAGGTGTCTAGGACATCATTTTGTACTGAGGGTACAGCAAGATCTGACTAAGCAACAAGCATGGAGACCAACACGCAGAAGGATGGATAAATACACAACTTCTTTTCAGAGATATAGACTGGACACCACAATGCTGGGGTCAATTCATGGATCCAGTCCAAATGAAGAGGAATTAAGAATTTTAAATAAAGCCTGTCAAGGGTGCCCGCCAAGACCAGGCCGACATGTCCACATGCAGACTAGCCCGATGACAGGACACTCCTTCTTCCTTTGCGTAACCGGAAATGCTTAAACTCCCTTAGCACCCAAAGATGTCACCAGAACCTTCCAATCATAATGCACTGAATCTGCCCTTGTACCTCCCCCTGCCTTCCTCATGAAAGGCCCTGTACTCTGCTGGGCAGGGCTGACTCTTTGGGGAGAAATCCCAGTCAAGCCTACCAGTGTAATAAACTGCCTCCTAAACCTCCTCAGTGCTATTTCTTCCTGTTTGTTCTGTAACACAAACTCTTTAGTATGAACAGCAAATCTCCTGAGGAGGGGACCCTGTTTCCCTGACCAGCCCCTTGAGGGTTCCCAATAGCTCTATAGACACGGTGAACACTGGAAAATCTCTACACATGTCACATTCTCTTGTCCTTGGCCATTGCACAGGATTTGGTTTTTTGTGTTTCTCTGCTTGCTTGCTTGCTTGTTTGTTTGTTTTGCTTTGGGGGAGGGTGGTTGTTGTTATTAATGCTTTTTTTTCAACACTGAGAGTCAAGCCCAGAGGCCCATGAGTACAAGGCAAGCACTCAGCCACTAACTCACATCCCAGGCCTGTGCAGACTATTATCTTACCTGTGCTTGAATCATTACCCTATAATTATTAGTCCAGCTACTCCAGTTTTTCAACTGGAATTCGCCACTTTGACTTCTTCAATCTGAGAAGTTCTAATAAAATAACATGTACTGAGTCGCTTAGAAATAACAAACATGTTTCTCACAGTTCTGAGACTGAGAAAGCTGGATTACAGTGCTGGCAGACTCGGCGTCTGAGGAAGGATGGCTCGCTGGCTCAAGGTCTTGTCACAGGCTGTGTCCTCTCATGGCCTTTACTCCTACTACGTGGCCTATTTATAAGGATACTGATCTCAATTATGAGGGCTCCACTCTCCTCACCTAATCCTCCCCTAAATGTCCCATTTCTTAAAACCTTGACAATTCAGATTTCAGGCTATGGATCTGAGGGAAGCTTAAGCCTGCAAACCATAACCCTCCTCCAAAAAGTACCCCCAACGTCATGATTTATTCACTGCATCAGCTTGAGAGGTTCAGAAGTTTAAGTGACTCACAGCGGGCCAGGATCCTCACTTGGTAAACATCCTGAGCCTGAGAAAGAGGAGGGCAGGGAGATGTGGTGAGCACTACGTCTGCCCGAGGGGGCCAGCCTGCTTACCACATAAGGGAGGACAAGAGGCCTGTTCCCCCACACTTGCGGCTCTTGTTGATTTTTCTGTGTCCGCTGCCGTGGACTGTTGCCACTCGGCCATGCCACCTTGTTTGGGAGCTAGCTGATCATACACCAAAACTCCTGTGTCTGTGATTTTGTCCCAGCAATGAGAGAAAAGCAAACAAAACACTCAGTTTTCTCCAAATGCTTTGGTTACCCTTCCCGTGAAGGCTCACGGTGTCTCAGACCCTCCCGAGTACCGTGTTTAGTCTGAATACTCTTTCATCTCTTCCATGCACTGCCAGATACTTGTGGACAGAAGCATGCCTTGACCACCACTGTATCCCCCAAGCTTAAAGCAGCATCTGGCAAATAGAAGGTGCTCTGGAAATGTTACCTCAACCAGATTAATGGCTTACAGGGTAGGAAAAGGTTTGATATGGACTGCTTCGGAAAATCCAGGCCAATCGCCCACCTCTCTAAGGGAAATAGTCCCAGGCAAATAGCTATCAGTCAGAGGGTTGTGGCCAAAAAAACATTTTTCTTCACTTGCTTCCCAGGGGAAATTACTGCTTGAGAATCAGCATTACAGGCTTCGTTCTGGGAGAAATCTCCCAAAGCAGTTAACTCCAATGATCAGATGAGCAGTCTCCCTCTCTAGAGGGTCTGTTGTGCAGGTTCCAGAAGGCAGAGCGTCAGCCTCCCCACCCCTGACTCCCCTGTTCAGTCTGGCCCTCTGGTGTTGACTGACTGGGGGTCCGTTGGGGGCTCCCTCTGCTCAGGGTGTTTTCTTATGAATGCTTTAACAGAAAGGCTAACTTTTTCAATGGGAGGGTTTGTGCTAGCCGCTTCCTGTGTCTGATTCCACCTCTACAAGAACCTGGTGAGATCAAACCATTACCGTCAGGTTTATAGAGCAGAACACTGAGGCTCAGAGAGGTCAAATAACTGGATCAAGGTCACAGCTAGTCAAAGGCTGAACTGGTCTCGAGAAAAATGAACCCTCCAACATGTGACTGCTAGCACCTTACATTGCTGGAGCAAAACAAAGACAAAATCTGTAATACTTCACTACCAAAAGTTTTGGGTGACAACACACACATGCGCTCGCGTGCGTGTGTGCGCGCACGCACACACACACACACACACACCCCATTAGGAGTCCAGCAGGTGATAATTGGCCTGGCTACATCAGGAGACAATAAAAGGAACCGTGAGATTCTCCAGTGGCCTGGGAAAGAATCAGGTGTTTTGTACTTTGATAATTGTGGTATCCTCAAGTGTAAGATAAGAATTTAAGCAAGAGTTTCTCATGAGGTTGATTTAAGCTTAAATTTCCAAGAAGAGAAGAATGTATCAATTTGTTAGGTCTGGTTAGATTTTTTTTCTTTTCTTTTTTAAAGAGATTATGTAACTTGTTTACTCTCACAACTAGCTAGAAAACGTTTGGATGCTGTTCAGCACATCAATATTCATGCAGTCATTAATTATTCACAGATTACTATACTCTACACATTCCCTCCCATGTTCCTTTATTATTTGAGTGGTTCAAATTACAAGTTTTAGGGCCCATGAGCAGCAGATTCATAATATAAACCCATAAGAGTTAAAGATTTTATATAAGTGTGCATACTCATGTTTATTACAGCATGACTCATAAAAAGACAAATGTTGGAAGCAGCCTATATGTTCACCAACAGACAAATGGATAAAGAAAATGTGGTATTCATACATAATGGAGTACTACTCTGCCATAAAGAATACCATTGAGTCATTTGTAGAAAAATGATGGATCTTTAGACCATAAGGTAAAGTAAAATAAATCCAACACACGAACTTAAATAAGCCATGGTTCAGCTTAGGTGAGAAACCAAAACTATAAATAAAACACAAAATAAAAGCTAGATAATAGGAAATATGGAGATAGATCTTTTGCAAATGCGAGGGAGACCAAGAGACAGAGGAAGCAGACAGGAAGAAGTGGAGGAAGAGATGAAAAGAGAACCAAGATGTACATGTAGCAATTCCCTTTTGAGGGATGGAATCGTTATGTAGTGTAAACACATACGCATAAAAATAAAAACAGAAAAAGAAAGATTGGGTCCAAGGAGCATGCCCCCAGGGTGTGCAGTGACCCTGAGAATGGATTCTGTCTGAAGCACCAAGACTTGACTTCAGCTGATGATGACCAAGTAGGATTCCATTAGCATTGTGGCTGGGTCTTC
Organism: Dolichotis patagonum; assembly: GCA_004027295.1. Taxonomy (NCBI): domain Eukaryota; kingdom Metazoa; phylum Chordata; class Mammalia; order Rodentia; family Caviidae; genus Dolichotis; species Dolichotis patagonum. The sequence continues at coordinate 129,687 of PVJX010001805.1, read as the reverse complement.
TGATTTTCAGAAAAAAAAAAATCTGCTCAGGTAATAGTCACAGCTCTGGGAACTTACATAACACCTTTTCTCAGCTCTCTGGATGAAATGAGCTACAAACACAGTGTTTACAAGCAAGGTAATTCCAAGTACAGAGATGTTTGGTGCACCTCCCCGAAACGCTGACCGAGAAACAGTTTCCAGAAGGGTAGTGTGAGGTGTCAGAAGAAGCCAGATTTAGGGGGAAACACCCCACAGTGTGTTCATCCCCCAAAACATCTTTGGTTCATTCAGCAGTCATGAATGGCTTTTCTTAAGGCAACTTGGAGGTACACTAGTGAACCTCACTGCAATGTCCATCGGCAGAAGTAAAGAGGGGACCACAGAGATTAGGCTTGTCCAGGCAAAACTGCTCTGCACCCTCCCTTGCCCTGCAGTAAACAAGACTTTCTAACTCACTCTCATCTCTGTTACCCCTTCGTAGCCCCAAATCTGACTGCCCCCAACTTCCGAAATCTTCACACTGGGTCCTCCACAACTTGAGGTTCACTACCACCCAAATCCATGCCTCTTCAATTGCAATTTGAAACGTTTCCTTCATGTTTCTTTTTTAACACGATATAAAGTCTATAAAGAATGGAATGTTGATTTTTAAAATAGGAGTATTAATAGCAAATACCCATACACAGTGATACTCTAGGCCTGTTTCTCCTCTCACAGTGTCTGTTCAGATTCCCTTCACCTTCTCAACAACTACATAGTCAAGCCCATTAAGTGTTCGTTTTTTCTATTGCTGGTGGTAAGGGCCCCAGGCACACTCTATCACTAAGCCACCCTCACCCTCTACCATCCCGTTTTCTGGTGAAGAAACCGAAGCTTAGAGGAGCTAATCAATTGGCACCAGTTCATGGAGCTCATAGATAGTGGGTCATGAGCACAGAAGCTGAGTCAGGACGGTTGGACTCAGAATACTGTGCATGAAATACTGTGGTCTCTTGGATCTTAAGTCAATGAGAAGACAACACCAAGAAGTAGAAACCCGTGTGACAAGAGGAAGTGCTAAGAGGGTACCATGTCTCCTGAGTCTAGGACCAACACCTACAACAGTCTCCAAGCCAATCTGTCCTCTGAGGAAAGGCTGCTCTGTTAATTCCTGTCCCTCTGGTGCCACTAGGGCTCAAGAAAGGTCCGAATCCTCCTTGACGACTGCGGCTCTTCCGCCCCACTGTCCCCAGCCCTCCTGGCTTTGACGGTCATGCTGCCAGACTGAACAGTCTACTACTTCTCCACTTCAGTCATCCCCAGAGCCCCAGATCATTCCGCTCATCACAAGTTCCTAGGATCTGGATCAATCACCCCTCCGCCCTCTCCAGTCCTGCCCTGGTTAGGATTGCAAATGACTTCATCTGCCATTGAGAAATCCCAGCAGAGCCTGCACTCCCAGCTGTATGTCCTCCTCTTTTTCAAAGATGTGTCTTACTATCCTAACTCAGCCCTTCCTCCCATAGCTATAGCCAAATGCCAAACCTTCTCATGCAAGTAACTTCTTCCCTCCATTATCTCAAAGATAAGGGTTCTACTTGCCAACTTCTGTCCCTCATCTTTGGTTTTCCAGTTCCAAAAACTATCGATTCCTCTATAACCCAAATCCTCTGTTTCACCACTTTTTTGCCTGCCCTTAACTCTACCATATCATTCTCTTTTTACCTCCTTACATGCAAATATGTATCATTGACCTTACCTCCCAGAATATTTTCCAACTCCTTTCTTCTTTTCTCCCCAAGCCTCAGACGGACAAACAAAATAAAACTGTATTAAATGTCACTATCCTGAATTGTTATCACAGCTATTGAATTTGGTGGAAGCGTATTGACTGGCTTACTTCCAGCGTGTGATGACCTCCTTCAACGGCCCATGTGATATCTTTCAGCTCGGCTGCATCTTCCAAGCCATTCATTCATTTACTTTCCCAAATTAATCCAGCCAAAGGAACTAAACCTATTTCATAACTTTTATTCTTTCCCTCTCTTGACTTTCCACTAGGAAAATAGAAACCATAAGAATACAATTCATGGACTTTTAACTACGTATCAACCAGCTCAGTGCATTTGGCCCACCCATATGCCTTCTCACCCAGTCCAGGGTGAACCAACAGTCTCCTCTCTAAAGCCAGAACCTCTGCTCAAACCCTCGGACCCAGTTTTTAATATTGTGGTCATTAATGAGTCATTATCAACTTTTCCCTTTCTTCTTGCGTTTCCTATCAAGCACACAAGCTGAGCCCTTTGTTGACTTTCCACATCTCTTTAGCTCCTATCTCATTTCCCTGTCCCTCTGCAGTATTGTGTCCACTTTTTCAACTCCTTTTCCTCTTAAACCAAATCCTTTCAACCTTCCTGCTTGTATCCCTACAGAAACAGTACTTAGGGATCTTATACAGTATTCATCTTATGCAGCACAACACAGAATGACAGATTGATCTTGTTGGATGGATGGACAGGAAGATAGAAGGATACAAAGAAAGATGCAACTTGAAAGGGACGCATAGCTAGCAAATTAGGAAGATGACAGATGGTTTCCTTTTTTCACACTCTGTTCCTCAGGATCCCTGCCATGCCCTGTGAATCAAGAAGGAAAATTAAAGACAAATCTACATCAGCCCGGTGACTAAGATTCCCAATTCCAGTACCTTGGAGTCAGATCGTGGGGAAAAGCACTTTCCAAAAGCATCCTTGCCAATCAGCATCGCTCATACTTTTCTTGGACCTAGTGTTGAGGACACAAGTTGGATGGAGCTTCCCACTCTGGGTCTCAAAATTGACTCACTTTTAAACCACCGATCATTATCATTGCCCTGTCACATAAGTATTTAAGGGGCTGTTACTCTAACCCAGATAGGTTGACGTGTATGTTACACAGATCATCACGTCTAATCTCTCCTTCTTCACGTCTTGTTAAGACAGCAGGGAGAAATGGGAAGAGAAGAGGACAAACAAGAATTGAAGTGTGTTCTGTCCATATACAAACTCCCCAGACTAAGTGTAATCATTATGTTCTGTGAGCATGTACTAATAAATAGTAAACAACAAAACATAAGTATTTCTTATTCTCACGTTCAGATCAGGAAATAGAAATTCACACAAGACAAGTAAATTTCCTGAGGTCGTACTCAAACTTGATAAAGCCAAGACAGAAGCCCCAAACTGCCTCCAACACTGGCTCCTTCCACACACCCACATCATTTGCCCGAAATCCCATGTCTATGCCTGGTACTGCGTGCCACTCTCTGAACATATAATCTCGAGTGATCTCATCTTCAGTGTCGACTCTCACCCTCTTTTCCAGATGGGAAAACTGAGTCTCAGAGACATGAAATATCCTGCTCCTTCTCATGGTAAAGGAAATGTTACAGGTGCATTTGACCCCAGCTGCTCTGCAATGTCCAACGTATACACAAGCAGCAGGAAGTGGGGCAGGACATCAAAGAAAGGCAGACTGAAGTGGCCAAGCTCAGCACCGCTAATCAGTGACAAAGGTGGAGCATGAACCGAAATTGCCAGCCTCCCGAGAACCCACGCCCTCTAAGAAGTGTGCCCTGGAAGGCGATTGTGAAGCACTTAGGGGAGAACTACACTTCTGATGCTGCCAAAAGATGAGCCAAGCTCTCAGCGAACAACCAACCCTTGGCCAGTTTTCTTTCCCTCCGGGCCAAGTCAAGCAGACATGGCGCCGTGGAAGGGTGGGCAAAGGGGATTCTGCTCTGCTTCTGGATTGTGCTCCCTCTGAACAAAACTGTGGTAAATAAGCAATCTAAAGCCAGCACTGGTCTAGCACTTAACCCAGAGGTTGCATGTTTTCCTGGGGGCTGGGATGAAAATACCTTCCGGACGTGCATCACTTTCATCTTGCTCTCTGGGCCCCAGCATGCACTGTTTACTTTGTCACTGGAGGTGCAATTATTTAATGAGGTGCTGAAGCCTGGGGAAGATTGCATATTTTAATCAAAGCACCAAATGAGCGCGTCTAGATGACTTTACAAAATGTATTTGAGGCGAATTTTGCACAGCAATGTCTGGGTATTGGGTAATTAAGTGAAAAGGGAAATAACTTCCCAAGGGGTGTAAACAAACACACTAAGTCAGTCTCACTTCAGGGTTATGCTGAGTGAGGAAAATGGATTTGTGAGTGGACTATGAGCTGCAGCCCGGGGCTGCTTCCTCAATGTCAAGGTCGGCTTCCTGGAGCCAGGAGTCGTGGGGCCGTGGTGCTTTCTGCATATTGAGAAGAAAGAAGAACTATAGGAGAATGTCTTCTCAATTCCCCCTACGGAGAGAGGAAGGGAAAATCCAAAACCTTAGAAAGGAAAAGTGACGTCTTCAAGGTTAAAGGATCAGACTTTCTTAGCTTGAAAGAGGAGGTAAGACCGTAGCCCAGTCTTATGTTACTTCCAGTCCACCTGGCCAAGGCTGCCCAGATGTCAGCTATGAGTAACAACAAAAACAGTCATAACAACAGCATCTGGAACACTGAGAGCTGGCACGTGTGCCTGTGTGTGCCAGGTACTGTTTGGAGTTTTGTGTCCCCTAACTTTCAGGACACTCTCTCCCCACTCATGAAAGGTATACTATTAGACTCAGCTCAGAGGCAGGGAAACAGAGGCATAACGTAAGCGCCCAACCCAACACTGCCCAGCTGGGGCACACAATAGAGCAGGTGTCAGGTGCAGCCTCTGACAGACCCAGGCTCCACAGTCACTGACCATCCAAAGTCTTTCCAGGTCCCTTCAACACTGGGTACTTGCATGTAGAAATTTCCATTAGCAGAATCACGCTATTAAATCTTCTTTGACCACACCTATGTGATGAATCACTCAGACTTTTTCTCATATCCCGTGAAACTGTAACCAAAAGAAGCAATCAGGCAAAAGCAAGGGAAATTCAAGATGCACTTGTGAATCGTAAACTCTGGAGTCACAGGAGAGGATCCCACAGAACATCTCCAGCAACCCACCAGAAGCCCCTGTGAGCTTTCTTCAGGGTCCTGGATTTCTTCCAGTTTTTCTCTCAGTGGTGTTTTATTTTCCTTCTGCGTTGATGACTTGCTCTTGCTTCCATGTTTTATCTCCTTCCTTATGTCAGCTTCTTCTGAGGAGAAAACAAAATTCGTTTCTCTGGGTGCTTATGCCTTTGGGGTCTCACCTTCTGCGCTGAGCATCTTATCAAGATATTTTCTTGGACAGAAGCAATTTCCTTCTGAAAGAAAGATTCTGCTAAGAAAATTCATTATTCACTTTGTGACACCAATAACTAAGAGGTCCCTGCTTACATTTTAAAGCCTGCATACCTGTTTATTTGTGCAGCATCTCTGTTTATTTCTGCAGAATAACCCACACTTGGAGCCACAGAAGTGGAGCTGTTACTTCTACTGTGTGCCCTCCGAAATTTACCCTCTTTTGACTTTCATCGTCAAAGCGAAAACTTTCATTGACTGAGGCCCACTCACCTCCTAAGTACAGCCTCTGAGCACCAGCTTGGAGCAAGCGCTTGAGTAAAAACTCCCTGACACTGAAGGTCTTCTCTGGTTCACTTTCCTGTTCCCTAAATCAAATAAAAGGCCTGATTACAGAAGGCATTCATTCACTAGACTCACATGTATTGGCACCTGCTGTGTTTGTGATCTTGTATTCTAGTCCGTGAAGATACACAAATAGGGAAGATACAGAACCTGAACTCAAGAATGGATCACTGTCGGAGCTCTTGATCTTTTATGAATATGAGTACAGTTGAGCTATTGGTGAAAGATTTAGATCATCTGCATGGTAAACACACAGTGTTCTAGCATACGTTCCATGGCACATAGGAGCGGTGGTCAAAGAGCAAAGTGTAGCTCTTTTCTGAATCATGTCCTTGACTGTGTGCCTTGGCCAGCCTTTTCTTCTGTGAGCAGGGTGATTTGACTTTGAGCTTATGCATGCAACTTGCTCTGGTCAGTGGCATGTCAGGGGGAATGACCTAACGGAAGCCCACAAAATGAACTGCATTTTGGCACTTGGTCATCTGTGTCCAACGTCACTAAAAAGACAGGCTGAGCTAACCCATTAGTCCAGGAGGAAGATTAAAAAAAAAACACATGGAGCAAAGCTAAGGAAAGATAATCATGATCTGCTAGGTATCAGGTGACCCCAGAGATGTTAAACAAGGTTATCTAAGATCAGCAGAAACTTAGCCTAAATCCCAGATCACTCCAGATGCCTAAGAAATAATATTCATTCACAAGGGGAGGCCACTGAGGTTTTGTGATTGTTTTTGTCCAGTATTATTATGGCAGTAAATAAATAATACAAAAATGTAAAGCCATACCAAATAACCTCAAGAGTTATATGTGCTAGGTTGAGAACCTTTGGTTTAGAGGACACACGGAAGGAAAACCAATGACAGCATAGTACACGAAGCATGACAAGGAGGTGCACGTAGGAGTTTTAGACATTGGTTTGCAGAGGAGGCAGTGCTGAGTTCAGAAGAACAATCAGACATCAGTCAGTTTAAAGTGAAGAGAACACAGTTGCAGAAATCGCATTTGCATGCACGAAAACCATGTGATGAGGGCAAGCACGGCCGGGTAGGCACTTGAAACTATGAGCGTTTCAGCTGATCAGTGCCAAGTAGTTTTTCAAACACTGAAAAAAAGACTTCTGGGTGCTTTCAATTCTTGAAGATACTGAGATATTAAAAACGAATAGATGCTGAGAGAAAGCACAAAATAGTGGTGCTGTGCAAGTGCTTTTCATGGAACAAGTGAACTTTTTTGCACTGGAAGAACTAAAACTGTCCTGAGTACAGCTTGGTTCAGATGTAGCATTAAATGCCCAAACACGTCCTTTACAAATGTGAGAACTGGGATTAATGGCCTTCAAGTCCCCTCACCCAAATCCAGTCTAAAAGAGAAGGTGAGAAGGCAGAGGGGGTGTTAGTGAGAGCTGAGACTTAATTATGCCTTGGGAAACTGAACTGGAAAAAAATTTCAGACACTGAAACTGTGCTCTTATTTAGAGAGGGGCCTGTGAAAAGGACCAGATACAGGCACACATTATAAAGGCCTCAACCTCAGATAAAGAGCTTGGTACATGAGCTCAAAGATTAACCACCTTGGTCACCAAGAGGCCCCCAGCCATCCTGCCAGCCCCTGTCCCAAATCCTTCGGGATCCCACGGCAAGGTAGAGTCGATGACGGTATTGCACCGCCACCTCGTGGCCGCTGCTGAGGAATTACACGGATTGTGCTTTACCTCTGGAATTACTAAGAATCCACTTAAGCCCACCCACTAGGGTCTTCTACCAGTGACGGGCAAAACCTGGAATTTCTTTCTGCATTTACATATATTAGCGCCGATATAAGGTACTTTTCCAGCATCTAGATGTGCAATACTCAGTGCACCTTAACTACAATTATTAATAACATCATTATGACTGTCTTGCTACTGTAGAAATAGCTGAATCTCTTTGAAATTAATTGGACTTTGGAAAATGAGATTTTTGAAGATAAGAATCCATTTCCTCTTTAATTCCATTCAATAAACAGCTCCTGAATGTTTAATATATGCCAGCACTGCGCCATGTACCTAAGACAGAGTGAAAAATCCATACAAACGGCGATGACGTGGTCCCCGCTTGAAGAGATTTCCAGCCCCAGGTGGCACACAGACTGCCCACTCTCAAGTGCTAAACAGAGGCAGAACCGTACCGACTGCAGCAGTGCTGAAGCCTTAACGAGGCACGGGGAGCAGCACGGTTTCCTTTCATTCACAGTGCCTTCCAGGTCCTACCCTAGGTCTACAGGGTGGGGCCTTCTCCACAGGCATCTGCGCCCTCGCCAGCACCTTGGACAGCGCCTGGTCTCTATGGGGTTAAGCGGAAGCTTCATAAGGCCCCTGAATAGGCGGAAGCCTGGGGCAGATTGGGGTGTTGTTTCTGGAGTCAAGGTTCAAGTCGGGTGACCTTGGACAAGTTATTTGACCTCTGTATTTTATTACCCTCACCAGTAACACCAGCACCTGTCTCCTGGGACGGTTTTCAGGCAGAGTTAATGAATTCAGATGAGGCACATACCTGGAATGTCAGGAGGTACATTCTCCATATTTTTATTACCAACTACTCTCTGCAGAAAGCCCCTAAATTCGTCATGAGGTCTGGGTCCCATTTTGTAGATTTTTAGGCATTTTCAGTTATTAAAGTTGGTCCGGCCCATTGAAAGCTTCACTCTCCTGCGTGATTCAGCACTCCCCACCCATGTTTTTAGGGCACTGGGAACTGGGGTTGCAGAAAAGGCTATCCAATCTTCCCCCTTCTCTGTCTCTTGGAATTTTCCCCTCTGTCATCCTGCGTGGCTGGCAGCAAGGACAGAAGGAAGGGTCCATGCAGACTGCCCCGGTGTGACCTGGGTGTGGTCTGATGGGCAGGAAGCACCCTGGTGCCCTGTGTGTGGGGCGGACCTGGGCATAGGTGGTATGGCCGGCTTCCATCAAGAGTTATTCAGCATCGCGCTGCCCACCCACGACGCCTTTCTACAAGATGTTGAAGGTGACCTATTCGGCCCTTCGTCCATCAGCTCATGCCTACCTTGCTCTCCAGGGCACTGTCCTCTCTCTCATCAGCTAGACTGTGGGGTCCCCAACGCAGTAGATGCCATGGTTTCCCCTGTAGCCTCAGTTCCGGGCACTCTTCCTGGAATATGAGGCACTTCAGCAAAGGCTCGTGGTGTTTGTAGCATCTGCCCTTCCCAGGGCAGGGAAATAGAAGGGATTCAGACTGTGATTACTGCCCAATGTCCAGAGACAAAGTAAAGAAAAGGGCCAAAGTGTGTACTGTATGTCTGTCTGTCTCTGTCTCTCTGTCTCTCTGTCTCTCTGTCTCTGTCTCTCTGTCTCTCCCTGTCTCTGTCTCTCTGTCTGTGTCTCTCTGTCTCTCCCCGTCTCTGTCTCTGTCTCTGTCTCTCTGTCTCTGTCTCTCTCTTTCTCTCTCTCTCTACTTGTAAGTCCTTCTTAAAGCCTTGCTGCCAGAGGCTCCTTGCCCATTTTTTTGACAAATATGCCTCCAAAAATAGATTAAGGAGAAATTCGTCTCTTTGTATCCCAGGGAAGTGAAGTGGAAAAGATTATTAAAATGAGACTTTTCCCATTTCAGAGTTTCACTGAAGCCTCAAAGCTAAGAACAATGGATGTCGTGTAGTTCCCCCCACCCTCTGAGGTGCTGAACCCCATCGGCAGGCTTAACCAAGGGCACTGGCAAAAGCTACTCCTGCATTCACGAGACCGTGACTCATCTTCGGGCTGTTCAGGAAAAAGCCAAGACTCACAGGAGGGTAAACAAATGAGAAGCGATGAAAGCTTTGACCACAGACAGTGGCGGTGTGGGAGGGTTGGTCTCTGCACGTGGGAGAGATGATGATAGAGGTGCTCTGTGGCCATGACCTCAGCACAGACAGAGGCTGAGGGTGTCGGCAGAACTGTCGGAGACACAGGGTGTGAGCTCCTTGGGGAGGGGCGGGACGCAGACTCATCTGGCCTCCAAGACGCCGAGGCTGAGGAAGCCAGACTGCCTTGGGAGCACTACACTTTCCTGGGACGTACAAGCAGCCCACAAGCAAAGGACCAGATGGAGCCCGGAGGAAGAGCCAGCCACAAACCTGCTGGCTGCAGTCCCCGCCTTGATGTCACACAGTGAGGAGTTCTGCTAGGCTTATTGAGAACGGTCACATAATAAACTCTACGGATTTAAGGGTACCACTGGCTACTGATACAACCATGTCCACTATCAATCAGCATTGTTCCCCAAATTTCTTCACTTCTTGATGATCCATCCCTCCCATCCTTCTTCTCTTTCTTATAAAAAGGCAGTCACCTCCTTCTTTGTTTCTTTCACTATAAATATGTTTATATTTCTGATATTCTGTATAAGTGGGATCATACAGCATCATACGGTGCATCTTTCTGTCTGCTGTTTGTCATGTGGCATGGTCACCTTTAGGTGTCACGTGGCATGGTCACCTTCAGTTGCATGCATGCTGTGGCCTTCATCCGTGGCCTCCACTCCCGGTTATTGCCCAGGGGTATTCTGCTGTAGGAGGCATCACAGAACATATCTGCTGGTGGGCATTTGGGTTGTGGGTGGAGGAATTTGACTATCTCTTGCTTCGTTATTTTTAGGAATTTCCTGATGTCACATACATTGTTTTTATAATTAGGATATAAGTTAATTTTTTTTAAAAGAAGTTGAAGATAATGAGTCTGGCCATGAATGCTCGCTGCACTGAATAAAGGGATCTCAGCAGGAAGGGGTGAAGGGTGTAAGACTGGGGACCGAGAAAGCGGTCACAAGTAGGCACCCTGCCGTGAGTCCAGCAGGCTCAGGAGCTGCAGAAAGAATGTTCACCAAGGAACTCACAAGTTGCCACGTGGCGGAAGTTTTGCTTGTGCACACCCACTGCGGTGGTGTGAATACGGATTGAGTATGTCCCTCAATGATTCATACAGTAAGAGCTCGGTCCTCAGTGTGGCCATGCTGAGAGACAGTGGGACCTGTAAGAAGTGGAGTCTAACAGGAAGCTCACAGGTGAGTGCAGCCACTGTCCTTGGGAGGGGTTGGGGCAGCTCATGTAGGACCTTGAGTTGGTTCCCGAGAAAGCAGTGTTATAAAAGGGGCAAGGCTGCCACTCTCCTTGCTCTGACTCCCTGTGTTGCCAGGTGACTGCCCTCTCACACATCTTCCTGTCACCGGTGGCCAGCCCAGCTCTGCTGTCCATTAAAACCACAGAAAAACCAATACATTGACCACACACAGATTGGTGATGAATATGGTTCACCTCTTCTGTCTTTCCTCTGTCTTATCTGCAGCCCCAACACAGGAGGGTCCAAAGGAGGTGAGGGGGGGGGTGTAAGAAGTAAACCATCCCTTCCCTCCATTGCTGGCAGAAAAGCTATTGTATTAACCCAAAATGTTATCCAAAAGCAGGGACTAGGTAGAAATGAGCAGACGTAAGAAAGGATGAAGTTTTGTCTGCTTAAATCTAGCTCGTTAAACACCCAGTTGCCCGAGTTCCCATTGGATGATATCACACACCCAGAGTTTCTGCTCTCAGATGAAAAAGCGGACCTAGGCACGTAGATTCACAACTTTGGAGACAAACTTGCTTTAAAGGAATTGTTGTATTTCTAACATTCTGAAGATTCTGCTCTAAGATATGGACAAAGACTTTCTGTACCAACTTCTACCATCATGTGTTCCATGGAATTTCAAGACTGCTCAGACCACAAGAAGGGACAGACAGTGGGAGGCAAATAATTCAGGCCATCTGTCTCAATGGGGAGAGCGAGTCCCTGGATGACTTATGTGGTGAGAGTTTGGTCCTCAGTGTGGCCACGCTGAGAGACAGTGGGACAAGCCTCAAAACTTTTCAGCCCTCAAAAAGTGACATATCACTTGGCAATCCAATCAGACATTTTCAGGTGGAGAGAGAGAGAGAGAGAGAGAGAGAGAGAGAGAGAGAACTGATGGCTTCCGTCTCTGGGTGTGCTAAGATGGTCTCCCATAATGATCAAAAGCATCACAGCACAGTCTGGCCTACAGAAGAGAGACAACCCTATTTTTAAAAACCTCTACAAGAGTGAAACCAGACTGAAGGATTTAAACTTTGAAAGTCTATGGGGGAAATAAAGATTCATCAAGGTCGCTGGACCCCTAGATGCAGATGTCCACCAACTTCCCTTAAGGAGCAGCCCATCCCCAAAGAGGTGTACCTTTGAAAACTATACAGGAAACTGCTATGGATTAAAAACTGGTGGTCAACTTAACACCAGCTGGATTACATCTCCATGCTGCTGAGCGGAGATGTTTCACCTGAGGAAAGTTGCCAGCATAAATGGAGACATGGAGAAGGAGAAGGAAGAGCATTATGGCATTGAGACATTGAGGCATTGTGGGTTCTGCTTCCTGTTGCTGTTTGAGCTGTTGATTCTCCCGGAGAAGCTCTGGTCCTCACATCAAGCATTGCTTCCTGGCTCTGGAGGAGAAGACGTGTGCCGCTTGGTCTCCAGGGTGAACTTGTCACACTGGCTTCCCAGCATGTACTCAACTGTGCTTGTCATCGGAGAAGCTCAGGGCCTCCATGTCACTGAGGATGGCTGTGGTGCTTTCAGGACAGCCCTGGTCTTGTTGTGAGTGTGACTTCTCGGCTCCAGCATAGAACCCTCAACCTACCAGCACAGCTCCTTCCCCTGCTGGCATAGACTTCCTAGTTTCCACCACTGACCTTTGGACCTTCCTGGTACGGATCTGTAAAAGAGACTGGTGTGAGTCCTTCTTTGGGCTCTAGACCTCCAGCTGGACTCGTGGGAGGCATTGTCATGAGCTCTGGGTCTTCACCTGGGCTCATGTGGGACATTGCTGTGGGATTTAGGCTCTTAACTAAATATTCTATGTCTTTGGTGTTGTGGATAGATTTCCTGCATTTTCATGTGTTAACTCTGGGTGACCATCATAAAAATAATATTATGAACTCCATGTCCTGATTCTAATTGTTCTCCTCACAACCCCTGACTACAACAGAAACATTGTGCATAATGGATTTGTGGAATTCTTGAGTGAAAGATGCATATTTGATCCGTATTTGATTATGACTCTGCATCAGTGAGTCCCCTTCTAATGCACCTGAAATCACAGCTAAAAATGTTGAGACATCACTTCCCTCTTGGCGACATATCTGTCCTGTCTTGTTTTACAGATAGGGAAACTGATGTTTGGACATATTAAAATCATAGCCCCAAGATCATATAGGTAGAAAGCAACAGAGACAGATCAAAAGTAGGTCTGTTTGGTTTCAAACCCCAGCATCTTTCAGCAGGGTACCAGTGCTACTGTGGGCTGCTCAGAGTCCAGTGAGATGGGGGATATGGCTAAAATGTGAAATGCTGCTCTTTAAAAATGCCAGATGGCTAGCACCAAGAGGAAAGGCCAGCAGACTGTCTTCCAAAATGTCTCATAAATTGGTATTTCTTACCTTGAGGAAGCTCCCATCTTAAGAAAGACCTTAGGTCATTTGGAAACTATAAAATCTGAAGAAGAATCCATCTCTCATTAGTAACAGGTTAACTAAACACATCACATTCCTGTCTAAACCTGGATGCCAATCCCTGTACTCGCAATGAGGAATTACAAAGACCGAAAACAAAAAACTCAAATTCCATAAGATTAACTAGTTTTGCCTTGTAGGCAGACTCTAACTGTGGAGGTCAGTCTGGAGATTCCTCAAAAAGCTGGGTCTGGAGGTCCCAACTTTGACCCAGCTATTCCACTTCTAGGCATATTCCCAGAAGATCTGAAAATATCATACCACAGTGATATATGTGCACCCATGTTTATAGCAGCGCAATTTGTAATAGCCAGATCCTGGAAACAACCTAAGTGCCCATCAACTGAGGAATGGATAAAAAGTTGTGGTATTTCTACACAATGGAGTACTACTCAGCTATAAAGAATGATCACATCGAGATATTTATAAATAAATGGACACGACTTGGGACCATTCTCTTAAGTGCAATAAACCAAACTCACATGTGTAAATACCGTATAGTCTCCCTAGTATGAGAGTTGGTAACAGTATATAAGATTTTATGGTAATCATGAGTCCCCATCTCATAGCTTTGAAGCCTTTCAATGTTTTCATTCATCAGTTGGAATGGTTTTATTCTGTTTTGTTTGACTTTATTATACGTGATGCTATGAACAGCTGTTTTGAAGAGAACAAAACATTATGACAGCTATTGCTGATTTAATACCGTCCTTCTTAGAAGTCCTACCAAGCTTCTATTCTTCTATTTCCATTGGTTCTATTTATCACATTGTGTCTTATTGGGATTTGAATATGTGTGAAAGTATAAACAAAATTTTTTATTATAAATGAGATATTATAGTACCCATTGATCATTCTCTGTTATTCGATTCAGAATGCCCTATAATTTTTTCACTCTTTGGATGGTTTTATACTTTTTTGTTATGTTTGATATTATTGTATTTGAAACTATGCTCAACTATGGCAGAGAAAGAAATATTGTGATAGCTACTGTTAATGTCCGGTTGTCTTAATGTTAAGTATTGTGTTGCCTATGTTGTTCGGTTCCGATCTGCTCTGTTCTACCCTCTTTTGTCTTATTCTATTTAAAATAAAATGGAAAAAAAAAAAAAACAAGAGCCATGCCACATTCTGAGAATTCCTGGTCAGCCTGCGCCAGTTTACCTCTGGGTGTCCCCACCCCCAAAGAGCCTCATGAGCTTACAGGTGGGGATTTTTGGAGGTGGCTGGATTGTGGGTGTGTGATGCTGGATTAGGGTGTTTGATATGGGTTTAAACATGTGCTAAATAACTTAGTTTAGCGTAGATCTGGGTGGGGATAATGGAAGGTCGGCCCTGAGCATGTAGTAGGACCACCCAGGAGGCCTGAAAGGGATAAAAGGGAGAGGAAGGCCTGCTGCTTCTGTTGCTGCTGCTGCTGTTGATGCCGCTGGTGTTTTCTGCTCCCTGCCCTCTGCTTGCCTGCCATGGACTGGTTCTCTGAGATGCCGCTCTTCCATGTCACTGCACTTGGAGCCAGCTATGGACCTCTGCAAACTGTGAGCTGAAATAAACACTTCCTCCCTCAACTTTGCATGTTGGGTATTTGTCGCATCAGAAAAGTAACTAAGACATCCTGGAGTCGGAGCAAGGGACTCCTTGCTCCTTGTCGGAGAATTCGACAAACCTGTGCTTAAGGCACCCAGCAGACGCAGGCAGATGTTGCCGTTCTCCAAGGAGAGTGCTTTTGCTAGTGACTCCAGAGACACCTAAAGGACGTGGGCTCTGCTTGCTTCCTCACAGGACAAGAATCTTTCCAGTCATTGGTTAAGGCTCCCTCTTCCCTCACGCTGGGATGGATCTTCTTGGCGTTTGCTTCCGGTATTCTCATATCTTTGTGCTTTCAAAGATAAACAGTTCTTTCTTTGATGGACACGTCCTTTCTTGATGGAAATTTACTCAGTGGGCTGACTGTGGACGCTTGTCCACCTGGGAGCAGTGTCTTCTTCAGCTGCGTATCTATCACTGCTGTAACCCGGTGCATTATCCTGCTGCTAACTCCAAAGAGGCAGCCTGTGTGTTTTCTCCACTTCCAAACACAGAAAGATAACTGAAGGAGAGGCAGGTGCATTCTTTGTGAAGACCTGTTTCATTCTTGGATATTCTAAAAAACGTTAGATTCTTTTAAGAGGAAGAAACAATTTTAATTAAGACATACACAACTATTTTGTGCAGAGAATCCAGAAAGGAAGGGATAGGTGTTTCTTCCCAAGAGCTTGTAGGCGTCTGGTGCAGTGCTAGGCAATTATTGTAAAAAGTGCAGCAATCCTGTGAAATTCCCAGAGATCAAAAAGACCCAAAAATACGAGGTGTGAAATAGTTATTAGTGCCATAATTTAACTCTTGAGAAAATTAAAACTCAAAAAAGGTGGGATTGCTATGAGTTCCAAAAGAGCTATAATCTTTGCACCAGCTTGTCTGATGCTGAGACTACTGGGCACCCAAGAAACAGCTAAGAGCTAAGAAGGTGTATTACAGTGCTCAGGAGCTGCCAATATTTATGAGTCACTGTGTCTAAAGCTAAATCAAAGTTAGAAAGCTACACTTTCCAATTAGCAGACTGCTTCTCCAGCTAAACCAGGAGTAATCTTCCAGAATTTTTGGAAAGACTTTGATAGAGGAGCTGGTTGCATTCCATAATCATTGCTTACAGCCAATCAGACCAAGTTTTCCTCCTACAAACTAACTTAGCAGATCTTTCATTTAATTCCATTTCGCAGCACAAAGACAATGAAAAGTCAAAAGCTGTCAACTTTCTTCAAATGCAAAAGACAAAAAGAAATGATTGTGGTCATAGCCATGCAAAAATCTCACCTGCATTGCAAGCCGTAAGTCCTTTAAGGAAATAAAAATCTCAAAAGAGCAGGGACAGTGTTTGTTATAGACCTGTAGTGGCAAACCTAGGGTCTAGATATGTTGGTTGTTTTTCTTTTATGATGAAAGTTGTTAACGTTTGAGTTCTTTTTCTGGACTAAAACCTTAGTATTCCGGTTTAATTCCAGTGTTGGCAATACATGGGTTTGGGCTGCATTTTGAGCACTCGTCTTTAAAAGATGCGTCATCACTGCTCAAAGTTATGGCCAGTTTGGAATCCACTGAGATTTCTCTAATTCCTCCCATTGTTCAAACAGGCCTCCCGAAACTAATGTCCTGGCAACTTCTACATGGCAACCCCCGAAGTGGTATGTTCTTGGCTTCCTAAGCTTTGTCATCTATGCCACAAGAAAGACAAGAAGAAGCCCTAGGGGGATTCCCATTCCCCAGAGGTTGAAAAGACCCAAAATATGAGGCAGAAGAAGATGTCATCATGAGGCAATGCCAGCTCCAGATTTCTGGTACTGCGTCACTTCTGCAGGCAAGACAGACTGAGAAGACTTCTTGGGATACTCAGTTCAGAATTTCAGGTTCTCGAAACCTGGAAGAAAAGCATAGAAAAGTAAGAAAGTGGCATTTATCAAGTTTTTGTTTTTTAAAGCATGTTGGATTTTATTTCCTCCTCCAAATAATCTTACTATTATCTGCATTTTCTTGGAGTAGAAACTGACATATGGAGAAATGAAACATGCAACTCAATTTTAGATGTGGTGGGATCAAATCTACCCTGTAGGAGTGAGAAAAAGCCGACACTCGGAAGCAAGAGCGTCTCCTGAGATCCGTGCCATGCTGGAACTTAGAAGGCTGAGCCAACCAGTAAGCAGCCTGCCGCCCTGGAAAGTGACTGTGGTCTGGGGAGCTGCGGCCACCCCGGGGCGGGGAAACCAGAAGCAAGAGCGTCTCCTGAACTATCACGCATGTTCAAGTTCAATGAGACACAATGTGGTAGATGGAACCAATGGTGGTAGAACAGAAAAAGCATGGTAGGACTTCTGAATATGTGTGATAGTTCAAACAATTTTTTTTCTTTTTTATCAAAAATGAGATATTATAGTACCCATTGATCATTTTCTGTTATTCGGTTCAGAAAGCTCTGTAATTCTTTCACTCTATGTATGGCTTAATACTATTGTGTTATGTTTGATATCATTGTATTTGAAACTATTATCAACTATAGCAGCGTAAGAGATATGGTGTTAGATACTGTTGATGTCCAGTTGACTTAATGTAAAGTCTTAATGTAATGTGTTGCCTATGTTGTCCTGTTCTGATCTGCTCTGTACTGCTCCCTTTTGTTTTATTCTCTTTCAAATTAAAAAAAAAATGAACTCTTAAACTTTTTGGAATAAAGAGCTATGTTCCATAAATATAATCAAAAAAAAAAAAGAAAAGAAAAAGCCGACACTCTGCTCACTAAAATGTGGATTCGGAAGATCACGTGCCGATCAGAGAAGGGAAATTTCCAAGTTTACTAATGGAGCTCCAATCCTAAACTGAAAGAGCATTGCTGGAAAACAAACACACATCAATATTTCATTCTTCCCTCCCTTTGTCAAGCCCAACATGGGAGGTAAAATAGTGAGGAGCCCCCAAATATTCCCATGTCTACTCCCTGAGAACCTGTGAGCCGGTAACAGAAAATAGAAATTAAAGTGGTGGAATTAAGATCTCTAATCAGCTGATCTTTATATGTATAAATTATGTGATTCATCCAAGCTCGCCCAGTATAATCACAGGGGGCCTAAAAAGTGCAAGGGCCTGGAGGGAGAATCAGAGAAAGAGACTGACAACAGAAACAGCGTCAGAGAGACGCCACATCAGGGCCATGGGAGATGGCAGAAGGGGCCACAGGACAAAGAATAGGAGAGGCCTCTCAGTGCTGAATAAGACAAAGAAATGGATTCTTCACTCGCAAGAACTACCATGCTGAAACCTTGCTTCTTTCCAAAGAAAATCAGTGTCCAACGTGCAAGAAAGGTGAGATAATAAATCTGCCTTATTTTACGTCACTAAATGTATAGTATTTTTTAATCACAGCAGTAAAAAGCAAATGTACCAGGTGGAGACCCAAATTATTACAAGGTGCTAGCTTTCACTATCCTGGTGGTAAGCCGTGAATGGTGGGTGCAGACCTGAACTCAGATCCCTGCCTGATGGATCCATGTCACTCACAGTAGGATGACGTTGCAGAACTGGTCCGCTAACCATCCTAGTATGGGCGGGTGTGGCTACATGGAATTATCTCCAGCCACTGATGCTCAAGTGAGAAGGGAAGCCTATGTAGAACCACAGCCCCACAGATTCTCTCTCTCTCTCTCTCTCTCTCTCTCTCTCTCTCTCTCTCTCTCTCTCTCTCCAGCTAGCTTTTCCATGCATATTTTTTCTTCTCTTCTTGCAGACATTCTTTGCTTAATCCTCTTTGTGTCAATATGACCTCGTACCACATGGTGATTTCTCTGCCAACAGTGTTCCAACTCTCCAGCCTCACTCCCACCATAACTGTTTCCCTGTCCAAAATTCAAGTACTCAAAACAAAATTGATAATATGACATATGGAGAAATGAAATATGCAACTCAAGTTTGGTGGGATCAAATCTACCCTGTAGATTTGCTCTGGTGCTCACTCTTAATTCTATGAGTCATAATCAGGGTGGAGGAGCCAGGGCCGGAGCATTTCCCATAAAGACCTGCCTCTTCTCACTAAGGATCAGGCAGGACCTTTAAGCAGGAATCCAGGATAAGGGAGAAAATGATTGACACCTTCAATACCTCTCAGCACCCTAGGGATAGCCTTATCTCTGGAAACACAAATGCATCACTTCGGTTGTCTTTTTCTCCTCTCCCTGCACAGGCCAAGTTGAGCCCATTTGTCTGTGACTACTTTTTCTGTCCCCTGATTGACATTCTCTTTTTAAACATGTTAATGTATTCAACTAAGTCGCATCAAATGGTGCTGACCTGAGAACCATTCTGCATATTTCTGACTTTGCATATTTCAGAGTTTAACTCTCAAAGAAAAAAAAAAAGAATGATTCCCCACCTCTGTGTGTGTGTGTGTGTGTGTGTGTGTGTTACGAACCCAGGACCTTGTGCATGCTGAGCAAGCATTCTACCTATTGATCTATATCTATATCTGCAACCCTGATTCTCAAGTTTTGAAGGAAGGAGCAGAGCAATTCATTGCAAACCCCAGATTCTGAAGATTATAAGAATAAATAATATAATTATTAATAGCAATTTTATTTGAAATTAAAATGCAACTCTCCCAACAATTTAATGTGGTAAGAGGGTAAATAACAGCACAACTCATGGCAATGGGCCTCAGGGGGTTGAAATGATGAAGTCATGCAAAGTCCCATGGTGTGGTAGGATGTTCACATCTAAGGAAAATAGCTTTTATTTATTAAAAAGTAGTGTCAGGCGCTCTGCACTTGCTATTGCTTTTTTTCTCTCCTTTTTTATTTTATGAAAAAATAAAATGAAACTTTGTAACAAAATAAGGAGAATAGCAATGGCTAACACACTGTGAATCATTATCTTCAAAGTAGTGACTCAGTTTGCAAGACAGACAAAAAAAACTCCCTTACAAAGAAGAAACAAAGAATTGATAGCACAGCACTTTCTTTTCACTGAACAAAAAGAAACTAGTAGTATAAATGAAACAAATCAACATATATACTAGGGTGTTTCTTAATTATATTACTAGTTTCTCTTTGCTCATTGAAAAGCAAGATTTGTGCTAATATTGTTCGGACAGTTTTTTCTTGCCTTCATCTTTTCTTCGTAAAATAAAAACGAAGATTAACCTCTTCTACAATGTCAGTGGGAATGTAAATTAGCACAACCACCACCAATGAAATAAGTGTGGAATTTCCTCAAAAATATCTATTTCTGACCCTCACGTGAACTCTTTTGAGTAGAACTTTACTCAGGTGCCACGATTAGTAGAAACACCTGACCTGAACGCCCAGCTCTTACCCAGTCACGTCACATATTGCAGGAGAAATAAGTTCCGTGGACCTGATGCACAGGATGATGAGTGTAGTTAGCAATACCATATTGTGCACTTGAAATAGAGTCAAAGAGTACATCTTACGTGTTCTCACCTCACTGTATACACACCAAATAGCAACTAATGAGAGGATAACATGTTAATTAGGTAGATAATGGTAATCGTTTTAGAATACATATGTGCATCAAAACATCTCATATGCCATATATATAAATAATTTGTCCATCATAGCTTAATAAAAGCTGAAAGGGAAAGGAAGGAGGAAGAGGGGCTGGGGATTTAGCTCAGCGGCATAGGTGCCTACCTTGCAAGCAGGCAGTCATGAGTTCGATCCCTGGTACCTATAAAAAAAAAAAAAGGAAGGAGGAAGAGATGAAGGGAAAGATAGGAGGGAAGGAAGGACAGAAGGAAGGAAGGAAAGAAGGCAGGGAGTGAAGGGAGGGAAAGGAGGGAAGGAGGAAAGAAAGGCAGGAGTGATGGGAACAATATACAGAAAGTCATCACAACAGTGTTCATTATTGACTCTAATTCAGACTCCCCAGAGAAATAATGCGGTTGAGTCATACTGGTTCAGAGTACTTTCCTAAGTCAGCGAACACAGGGCAGGACACCCAAAGCTCAAGATCTCATAAAGTCTTCAGGCTTCCAGGAGATGGGACAGGTCAGGAAGAGGGATGCTGGCTTACAAGCACAACAGACTTCAAGTGACAGGCCCCAAATTTACACAAATGAAAGGTAACCACATCTCCTATGTGGAGGAGGACCTGAGGATATCACCAGTGGAGCTGGAGCCTCTCAAATGGTACCTCATTGGGTATGAAAAGGCAAAGACTCACATTAGAGAGTGGCCATGGGCCTGAAGAAATACTCCAGAGATATTAAGAGAGACAGAACTAACATACACTGATGATGTGTTAGAGATGAGATAAAAGGGAAAAGAATGCCAAGTGATTGCTAGGATTCTGGCCTGATCACTCAGGGGGGGTAGTAACAGTGTTGGTTAAACACCTCGGACATTGGTTGGACAACGTTCAGAGAGCCAGGAATTCTGTTTGGACATGGTGTGTTGGAGGCAGTCTGTAGATGTCTAGAGACACCCAGTAGACCACTGGATACATTAATCTAGACGAGAAGGCTGCCCTTGAGATACTAGCACACGCAGGATAACTGAAACAACAGAAGTGAAAGGATCAGTGTGAGAAGAGCATGAAGAAAAGAAAGGGGCTTAGGTCAAGCCCTAGGGGATCCCAATTTTTGTTTCTACAAAGCAAAAGAAGTCCACAATGTACATGTAAGGAAAACAGCCTGGGAACTGGAGAGAAAACCGGAAGAGAGAATCATGCTAAGTGAATGCTTCAAGAACAGAAATGTCTTTGACAAATATGACTAAAAGGCCAAGAGAAATGAAGGCAAAGTAGCCATTAAAACCACTCATGTATTGTACTACTGTTTTCGTTCCGCACGTCCGTATCTCTACTAGCCCGGCAGCTCCTTTGGTAAAGATGCTTTCATAACTGTCTTCACATCGATTACCTAAGATCTCAGACACAGAGCATGGTCTCCAAAACCGTTAGCTGAATGAGTGAATATATAAGTCCTAGGCATTTAAACACATTCAAACTCTCCTTGATGAGACACAAAACACATATGAAATCTTCAATAGTTTGCAATAAAAGAACTGAGAATTTGACGGAATGTCTGAAAAGGCATGCAGTCTCTGTGTCTTAAATGATTAATCCAAGACTGCCCAGTTAGGATCAGAATTTTTCAATGTTCACCACCCAGAGAGTGACTTGGGTGCTTCAAAGCAATGTTATGTACATATTTTCCATATTCCAGTTGTATTTGCATAAGCAAAGTTCATTATCATCAAAGCTACATTCGTCTCCCGTCTAACCTTTGCCCACATCGTGCAGGTTCTGTCATTCATGGAGTTTTTTTTCTATTTGTGACACACATTGCGTACATCAATAGGTAAAAGGTAGGATCGAAATATCCAGGGAAAGACTACTTCTTAAAAATGTATTCCAGTAAAAGACACATTACCATTAATTCCTAAAAGATACATTCCTCTCATTTTGAACACACGTATCCCATAGAACTACTTTCTACAGGAGTTCTGGAAATTCTCTTTCATTAGCATCTCTGCAAGATGAGATCAGAGTGTTGCTGCTGCCGCGTGCCATCCGATAGAAAGGCAAGCTCATAAAAACACCGAGGTGGGTCCTCGTCCTCCTTATCCATGAATCTGGCTCCATGCAAATGCTGGCTCTTCACCAAAGTCAATGTGACTTTGAAAGGGAATATTTTGAATGAATCTGGACAACGTGGCCAGTGGTTCATTTGTTTTCTCGCAGTCTCATCAAAGTACGATTAAAGACTCATGAAAGAGGACATCCAACACTTCTTCAGAAAATAGCAAGAATGATGAGATGAGTGAACTCAAAGTTCAAGAGAAGTATTTTGAGGTGGATTAACATCAGTGTGTCTTCTGCTGCAATATATTTCTAACGTAAACAGTCACTGTGTTTTTTTTTATCACACCTCCTTCAATGTAAATTAGCTATATTGTGTTGTTCGAGGTGTATGACACAAAAAGTGTCCATGGGTGTTCAGGACTTGTGCACTTCTTTCTGAATATTTTTGATTCATGCTTGGTTGAATTTATGGACACAGAACTTTTGCACGCAGAGGGTCACACCTGTACCTATATTTTAGTGACTGCAGCCACCCTACTTCTGTGTGCTTGGTGATCACCAGCTCTGGGAGACAGCCCAAGGCATACCAGCTCAGGCTATCTCAGTCCTACCTATTTAACAGATGGAAAGGCTGAGGATTCAGGAGACAGTGTTTGAAGAAATCCCCATACCCAGCAGCAGAAGAATTGACAATAGAACTCAAGTTTCCTCATTGTCAAACCCAGTATTAAATTGCACATCATCACCCATAAATTTTGCCTAGAACTATTATGAGAAACCAAACACCTGTCACTAATGAGTAA
This sequence comes from Dolichotis patagonum, assembly GCA_004027295.1. Taxonomy (NCBI): domain Eukaryota; kingdom Metazoa; phylum Chordata; class Mammalia; order Rodentia; family Caviidae; genus Dolichotis; species Dolichotis patagonum. The sequence goes on along the minus strand of PVJX010001805.1, from coordinate 106,660 downwards.
ATTAAACCTGGGCTTGCTCAGCAATTGCACAGTTATAACAGTGGCCATATGGTTAGAGATAGATATATTCCCCCATGGAGAATCCATAGTACTTTATTGTGGAATTACACATCTTAACAAAGCTGGTTCTAGGGAGAAGCAGATGTGTTCTGGAATATCCTCCCAGAGTGAACCCCACTGTGGGTAATCCATCTGGCTTTGTTTCACAACAGGGAAAACAATCTGGGTAGCTTTTTTCACATACCTCACCTTCTAGGTAGGAGACACAATAATTAATTGTGTGTTCAGATAAACCGGATGGCAATTAAAGCTAAGGTTGCTAAGCAGCTCTGAGAATAATCACCTTTGTAAGATGCGGTTCTCATATTTTGTGACAGAGGTCTGAAAGAGAAGCGCGTAATGATTCCTTGTGGATAAGGTTGCTGTTAGCTATGTTTTAATTATTAACCCAATTATCTGAGTGAAGCAAGAGGTGGTAATTTAGCTCTTTTGCTGCCACTTAATCCTTGCTCCCTCAGCTGCCAGGCTGGGGGACCCTTCAAAGGGAGACTTAAGGAATTTGTTCTAGAACGTATTCAGCTACCACGGAGCCTCATTCTTTCCTGTGTTCTTGCCTTCATTCCCCTGAAACTTCGTGACAGGGAAGGATCTAAGAACGGGCAGCAGACAGAGTGACGTGTCCCGGAACATGCGCAGTGTGGTTTTACTAAAAAGAGGCAGCGATGCAAAGGACCGGCCCAGATGGAGACTGGCTCAGAGTGTAAAGCTGATTGTGCCAAACACTATACTCAAAATTCTACTTCCCTGGTTCTCAAGTCCAGAAACTCTTGGGGAGAATAAAAGAGGTGAAAAATGTGCTCCGACTGGGGGAATTGTCTGCATCTTCCACTGGGGCCAGAGATGTGGAACCAGTGCTTCTGGAATAACTATCTCTTCCCTTCATTGAATTTTGCATGTTTTTGTTTTCTGGAGCCGCTGCATTTCCCTTGGAATGATAATGCATTCTATTCAAATGCAGTGCCCAGTCCCTGGGCTAAGGAAGCAGGGCCTGGGATGGTAGAAAGAAAGAAGGAAGATGATAAGGAAGAGTCGTGACCCAGACAAAATAAGCACGTGGACTTCTCTGGGAGGCCACATTGTTCACAATAGGGTCAACATCGAAAGAGAACCAGCCACCAAGGCTAGACCCTGGAGCCAAGGCGAGAAGGCAGCCTGATGCTCACCCTGCCAAACAGAGGCTGGGTACTGAGCACACGTTGAATTCTCCAGTTGACAACTGATTTCAAAAATGGCTCAGATCTGAAATAGACACTTCTCAGATAAAGACAAACAAATATATGAAAAATGCTCAACATCACTGGCCACTAGAGAAATGCAAATTAATACAGCCCTGAGGTTCTATCTCATTCCAGAAAAAATGGCCATTGTCGATAAATCGAACAGGAACAATTGCTGGAGAGGCTGGGAGGGGACTCTTCTTCATGGGTGGCAGGAGTGTAAACTGGTACAAACTGTAGAGATCAGTATGGAGATTCTTCAGAAAACAGGATCTAGAAATTCCATTTGATCCAGCTACTATTCCCCTTCTTCACATCTTCCCGAAAGAGTTAAAGACATAGTAGAGGAATTCATGCATATCCGTGGGTATAGCAGCACAACTCATAATAGCCAAATCTTTGAAGCTAACATTTATAATCTACATGTACATAAATAGATGAATGTATAAAATGTGGTATTTATACACAAGGAGTACTATTCTGCCATAAAGAAGGATAAACTTGAGTCATGTATAGGAAAATGGGTGTACCACAGTGTAAATGAAATAAATCAAACACAGAAGCACAAATGTCACACGGTTTCTCTTCCATGAAAAAACCAATATATAAATAAAGGGCAAAATAAAAGATAGAAGGTAGGGAAAAAATAGAGAAAATAAAAGGTACTGTAATCCAGCACAGTCAATATAACTAAAAGTGTCCCTTGAATTATGTATTTTATATGTTTTTCAGCCTAGCAGTCTGGCTGTTAACCTGTGTTTATGACAATTAACTTGATAAAGAATTATAAATAAATAAATGTGATGTTGACAAAAAAACCAGAAAAAATTCTTTTGAAAAACAGAGGTGGAGGAGAAGGGGAAAAACAGAATAGAGATGTGTAATGTACATGTACCAATTCTCCACAACAAATGTAATCATTACTTACTGCAAAGGCTTACTCATAAAATTAGTTTAAAAAAAGAACAAATAGGTCAGGACAGACCTTTAGAATGATGGCTTTGTAAATATAAGTGTAGACATATGCATATGTATTTAGCAAGTGGGAGTCCAGTACTATACTTTTTGCTGTTTTGTAAGCTGTATTTTTATTTTCATTAATGTATCATAGATAGATTTACATCCCGGAGGGTGAGCTGGCTGTATGACAGTGAGTTTGCGCTCTAGGCCTCCTCCATTACCCACCTCCCTGGACAGTGGGGCTGGCTGGAAGAGTGTAAGACCAATAGGAACCCCAAGACCCAGGACAACTGCCTGGCACACAGACACACACACAGCTTTGGAGGGCGAAGTAATCAGTGAGGCCAGTGATGTGGAAGTGTCTGAAGCAGCAGCAAGGAGACAGCAGTTGGACCCTGGAGAGCTACACGGACAGAAGACCAGTCCCAGCCCACACATCCGAAGGTCAAGATCGGCTCCAAACCCAGCACATCTCTGGGCTGTACCATGGACATCATCACAGAACTGTGAACACCAGAAGCAGGCAGGTTTGGGGGACGGCTATGAAGAACCAGCCACATCTGCAGGACACCCCTGAGGAATGGACATCTTTCCTCCTTGAGAGAGGCCTCGATGCTAGTGTAGAGCTCTGTATCATGGGAGGTTGGTGGGAATCAACATAGAAGACAAAATAAAAGAAAAAGAGAGGGTGGAGAATGGCAAGATGCAGAGGTGGGGTGCAGTCTCAGATGCCCAGCCCAATCAGGACAGGCCTGGAACTCAGTGAGATGGATGAAGCTGGAAGTTAAACACTGGAACTTTCTGAAATGGTAACATGGAAATGAGAAAACAAGTGGAAAAGGTGACAGAGAAAATGATCTCTCAGTACAAAACAAATGATGCTTAAAATCAAAGATAATAAAGAAGACACAAATAAAAGAATAGATAATCTTAGAAAAAGATGAAAACAAAAAATGCCCAACATAGGGAAGAAATGGATTCCATGAAAAAAATCCAAATGGAGATTCAGGAGATTAAAACCTCCACTGCAAGCATACGGAACAGACTGAACAAATGATAGAATTTCAGATTTTGAAGACAGAATTGAAGCTAGTGATCATGAAAAAAAAAATCTCAAAAATAACAAGACACTATGAGAAACCAATCCAACAGTTACAAAATGAAGCAAAGAAGAACACAAGACTGATTGTAGTCAAAGAGCAATGGGACAGCACAAGCGCCTTAATAATCGTAAATACATATGCACCTAACACAGGAGCATACAACTGTATAAGCAGGTTATTGGTGGATACGGAAGAATCAAATGAGCAGTAACACAGTTGTAATGGGAGACCTCAGTTCTCCATTGTCACAGAGAAACAGATTAACTAGACCTAAAAGAAACAGAAATAACAGAGCTGAACCAAACCCACGGATAAATGGAGTTAATAGGAAGAAGCTACACCCCAGCGGCTATGCACCAGTGGCAGCAAGAGATACAGTGAGCAGAGTGCCAGCCTGGAGCAGAAGCCACTCCCTGAGCCCCCACGCTACAGAAGAGGCATCAGTGAACCACCACCCTGTGCCTTTCCACCACTCCAGAAACCCCAGCTCGGAGGAACTCGGGTGACTAGACTAATCCACTACACCAAGGGACTGGCAGCCCATGCAGGAAGCACCCAGGATACAGCCATGGGCTGAATCGGAGGAACACAGGAAAATGTCAACAGGAAGGAGCAAAATACACTCTCAGACCTCAGCAAGTCCAGGAGACACAGATACAGCAGAAATTAGAAGCCACACACACCTGAAATCTCTGAAAAGATAACAACTGAAGTAAAGAAGCAATTTACTTCTTGCATTGTTTGGTTAATTTTACATGCTATGTCTGATGGTCTGCAGGAGGCATTACGGTAGACAGTGCTAGTTTCCTTTAATCTTGTTTTGAAGTCCTGTATAATTTTTCATTGTTTTGTTTTGTTTGGTGTTTTTCTGGGGTTTTGTTGTTGCTGTTGTTGTTGTTATTTGGTTTTATTATGCCTAATGGTATGAGCAGCTATTTTGAAGACAAGAAGATATATTATGGTAGCCATGGTTGATTTCCTATTATATTATTTTGAAGTCCTGTATCACTTTCACTGTTTTGCTTAGATTGACATTATCCTGCTTTATTTTGTTTGGTTTTATTCTCTTTAAAATGAAAAATGAATATCTCTTTAAAACAATGTTTATTTTTACATTTTGTCATGTAGAAGATGTTAGTTTAAGGTGGTTTAAATTGGTCTCTAGTAATTTCACTTTTTAAAAGGGTTTTCATTAATTTCCTATTGTAGGAAATTTGTTTGAAGTATTTGACTATAATACACAGTATGATACACAGAATAGCCATCTTTTTCATTGGCCTGACATGCAGTTACTATCATAGATTAATTTCCATGCACACATACAGGCATCTATTCTCCTCTGTTCCATTTGTGCTTCAAACTATTCATATGTACACATTGATTCTGTGTTGCCTTAGTTATTACAGCTTTGTAATGTGCTTCTCCACATCCCAAGTCCCTACCTTTTACTTTAAAATATCTATACTGTTCTTGTACATGTTCTGCTCCAGATACATTTTTCCTTCTGTTTGAAAAATTTCATGAAAAAAATGTCAAGTGTTCTTATGGAATTCCGTTGTGTTTACAGGTTAATTTGAGTAAAACTGACCTGCAGAAACTTCCCACCAAGAATTCAGTAGTTCTCTATTAACTTGCATCTCTCTTCTGAGAGATTCATAACTTTTCTTCACATAGAAAGCCTACATTTTCTAATTGTCTGCTCCCAGTGTGTAAGAATTTGTGAATTTTTAAAGGTTGATTTTATTTATTATATTCTTCACTTTTTTGCTTTTTCTTATTGGTTCACATGTTAAGCAGAGTTTCTCAGACTCCAAAGAAGCAGGTTACGTCTGAGGATAGGTAAGAAAAACACAGGACTAGTCAAGGAACTAGGTCTTATTAGAGAAAAAAAATTAACAGATAATAAAAAAGTTTATGGTAACTTCAGTGACCTGATTAAATTCTCTCAACTGTAGTTTCCAGTACTTTGTTTCACATGTCACCTTTGCTCTTTTTCAGATACTCTCTAATATTACTAGTTTTTCTCTGCCTCAGGCATTAAACTATACATAACTCTAACTCTTTCATGGTTCTTTCTTACTTCTTCCCTCCCACTATGGACTGGCAAATTTCCCTCTGTGTTTTGTGGCCAAACTCTCAAAGAGAATGGGTAGCAGGGCTTACAGTGGGGTTTCCCAGTCTTGGCTTGACTGACATTTTGAGCCAGATAATTCTTTACTGTAAGAAGCTAAGATGTGCATCACAGGATGTCCAGCAGCATCTCTGGACTCTGCCCACTAGGGGCTGGGACCACCACTCTCCTACCATGACAGCTAAAAATGGCTCCACACATTGCCAAATATTCTTTGGGGGATCACCACTAGCTCAGATCCATGACTTAATGCTTAGTGAACTATAAATAAAATGTACCTTAGAACAGGGCTTTTTAAAAACATGTGACAGACATTCTGAAGAGATGGCAAAGAATCCAGTGTACAACTTTCTTGGCATATTTAATTTATAAGAAAATGTATCGCATGAACTCTTTGCTTGTCTTTTTCTTATTTCAAATGTTCCCCCTGCATATCTGACATTCTGCCATCTATTGAAACTACATATCCATTGAAAGTTGATTTTTCTTTCAACAGCAAGAATGAAATATTTTAAATAATGTTTTTTATGTATTTACACTTTGTACTATGTAACTATAGGCAGTTTAGGAGTATAACATGGAAACAGTGCAATAAAGGAAAAATCTCTAATCATTACTTTCATTCAAATTACTGAGAATCACATTGTTCATAGTAGTTCAGTTGCAGAGGTATTTTGGGTCAACGTGGGGAGGGCTCTTTGTAGTGTATATTTTAAATCATGTGATGTTGGTAACCACCTGCCACTTCTACAGCATCTCTGCACTGCGATGATCTTGGACCAACTTAACCACCTTCCCACTGTGAGGTTTCACTACTAGTAAAATTATACATTTATCCATTCCTTTATCAGGTGGGTAGCAAAGATCAAATAAGTGAGTACCTTCTTAACTGGCACTGTTTTGCATAGAAACCATTAATGCTAAGCAGTTATTTAAATTTAAATTAAATAAATTTAAACAAAACTAAAATTTCAGTTCTGCACTCCCACTGGTCATATCCACATGTGCCTGGTGGCAGCATGGAAAAAGAACATTTCCACCATTGTAGAAAGGTGCACTAGCTCATCCATTTTTTAGCCATAAATCCTGGTATAAAATACAAGCCCTGTTATTATGACTGCCATTGGATGGGGAGCCCCAAGGAGAGACATTCAACCGCAGAAGCCCATACACAAGCACGCACTTGTGTCAGCACTGCCCAAACATTCACATTTCATTGCCACATAGAATGCAGTCACGAAAACAATGAAAACATAAATTAAAGTCTTGACAAATAGGAGCAAGGCTCAAATAATTACATGTGCAATGCTTCCTACAAATATCACTCTCTGGCAAACAAATAGCTTCATAAACATTCTAATTAGAGCAGAAAAATGAATACTGTATTTTTCTATAAAATTGCTAATCTAGGTTAGCATTTCTAAAAGGGCATGTTACTCTCTGGACTCTAATACCTTTGCTTATATTCTGCAAGACTGGGCCTCAGGGCTGAGTAGGAGGGAGTGAGCAACCACACAAGAGCTGCAGGAGCCAGAATCCTGCTTAGAAGATGCCTGGCTCTCTTTGGTACTATGCAAATGAGGAAAGTAAAGAATACATGTCACTTCTGCCTAGGGCTTAATAAAGCAGTTATAGATAATGACAAGGACACTCCCAAGATTTATTGCATTCTGGGGCTTAAGCCAAATGTTTGTTATGCCTTACTGAGCTGACTCTTGCCAAAACACCAATCAAATAGGTATTTGGCATTATTGTATTTCAATAGCACAGATGCAGAAACTAGGTTCATAAAGGTTTAGTGGCTTTCTTAAAATCAGTCACTAAACAAAGGTCATAGGTTAAGGTCAAAAGGAAGTACACTTAACTCCAGAACTTGTACTGGTAAAGATCATGCCTCTTCAAGACAGGAGGCATCACAATCCCCAGCTTGAAATTATACTACAAAGCTACTGTGATTAAACCAACATGGTACTGGCATAAAAACAGACCTGAAGATCAATGGAACAGATTAAAAGATACAGCTACAAATACAAACACACTCAGCTACCTCATCTTCAACAAAGGGGCCAAATATATTCATTGGAAGAAAGGTAGTCTCTTTAATAAGTGATGCTGCAAAAACTGGCTTTCCGTATGCCAAAAAAACTAAAACTAGACCCATGTCTATCACTACACACTAAAACTAAAGTCAAAATGGATCAAAGATCTGAATATTAAAACAGAAACACTAAATCTGCTAGAAGACAAAGTAGGTAGAAATCCTGACAACATAAGGGTAGGAAAGAGTTCATGAACAAAAATCAAACTGAACAGGAAATACTTCCCAGAATCAATAACTTGGATCTAGACTGATTAAAAAATTTTTGCATGTCAAAAGAAATCTCCAATAGAGTAAAAAGAAAACCCTCAAATTGGAAAAATAGCTAACTCCCTCAGACAAAGGATTTCTATCTAAAACATATAAAGAATTTTAAAAAATCAGACTCCCAAAATTTAAAAACCCAATCCAAAAATGGACATCTAAGATGAGTACACACTTCTCAGATAAGAAATACAAATGGCAAATAAATACACAAAAAAATGTTCAACGTTACTGGCCATTTGAGAAATGCAAATTGAAACAAACCTGAGATTCAATCTCACTCCAGAAAGAATGGCCAGGATAAAGAAATCAACCAATAACAAATGCCAGAGGGGCTGTGGAGAAAAGGAACGCTTCTCCACTGTCAGTGGGATTATAGGTTGGTGCAGCCTCTGTGGAAATCAGTGTGGAGATTCCTCAAAAAGCTAGGATTAGAGGTTCCATTTGATCCACCTATCCTGCTTCTGGCCATTTTCTCAGAAGAACTGAAAACATAACACCACAGTGATATATGTGCACCCATGTTTAAAGCAGCACAATTCATAATAGCCAGATCTTGGAAACAACCTAAATGCCCATCAACCAAGGAATGGATAAAAAAAGATGTCGTATTTTTATATAATGGAGTACCACTCAGCTATAAAGAATGATTGCATTGAGGCTTTTATAAGTAAATGGACATGACTTAAGACCATACTCATAAGTGAAATAAATCAAACTGACATGTGTAAATACCATATAGTCTCCCTAGTATAAGAAACTGAAAAAGCAAATACGATCCCAAATCTACAATATATATTATATAAGGTTAATAAACTGCTCAAAGGGTAAAAGTAACTGAGATAGGAGAAAGGAAGAAAAAAGGAAGCTAAAAGAAAAAGATATATATATATATATATATATATATATATATATATATATACACACACACACATACACACACACACACACACACACACATATGAGGTAGCTAAGATGACTATACTACTAATTCTATTAGTTCTTGGAAAAGAACAGTTAATAGACATATGATTAGATCAATTTTGCATGTCTATATCTACTAATCTAAGCAAACCTTTTGAAGGTAACAATATCCAATATTACAACCATAGTTAAATTCCTATCATCTTGTTTTGAAAACCTTTACTCATTGTTTTGGGTTTATTGTAGTTGTTGGTTGTCTGTTTCTTTTGCTTTTCTTTTTTTTCTGTGTCTTTTTTTCTCTTAAATATAAAAAAAAAAGATCATGCCTCTTGCCTCCAATCAGAACGTCTTATAAATAGGAAAAGCGATTCCATCTGCATGAGTATGTTTGGACTCTGTGCTTCACCCTTCCCAATCTCAGCTCTATCCTGAACTAGGATGGACACACAACTCTGTCCATTCTCCTCTTGTTCTCATGGGTGATCTCCACGCAGGCCTTAGGAAGGTGGTTGTTCAAGGATCCCAAGTACCCAGTGAACGGTGTAAGGGAGAGGATGGGCACTTGTTCCCACTGACACTCCCTGGGGAGGACACCGCTGAAAGAGAATCAAGAGGCCCTTCCAAGGAATCCTTACTCAAAGTGCAGGTATGCACGTCTCTTGGGAACTGGGCCCCAGGATTCTATTCTTTTTTTTTTTTTAATTTTAAAGAGAATAAAACAAAAGAGGGCAGAACAGAGCAGATCAGAACAGGACAACATAGACAACACAGTACTTTGCATTAAAACAACCAGACATTAACAGTAGCTATCACAATATCTCTTTCTCTGCTATAGTTGAGCGTAGTTTCAAATACAATAATATCAAACATAACAAACAAGTATAAAACCATCCAAAGAGTGAAAGAATTACAGGGCATTTTGAACCGAATAACAGAGAATGATCAATGGGTACTATAACATCTCATTTTCAATAAAAAATTTTGTTTATACTATCACACATATTCAAATCCCAATAAGACACAATGTGATAGATAGAACCAATGGTAGTAGAAGAATAAAAGCATGGTAGGACTTCTAAGTAGGATGATATTAAATCAGCAATAGCTGTCATAATGTTCTGTTTTCTTCAAAACACCTGTTCATACCATCATGCATGATATAGTCAAGCAAAACAGAATAAAACCATTCCAACTGATGATTGAAAACATTGAAAGGCTTCAAAGCTATGAGATGGGGACTCATGCTTGCCACAAAATCTTATATACTCTTATCAACTCTCACACTAGGGAGACTATATGGTATTTACACATGTTAGTCTGGTTTATTTCACTTATGAGTATGGCCTCAGGTTGTGTCCATTTATTTATAAATATCTCAATGTGATCATTCTTTATAGCTGAGTAGTACTCCATTGTATAAAAATGCCACAACTTTTTGATCCATTCCTCAGTTGATGGGCACTTAGGTTGTTTCCAAGAACTGGCTATTACAAATTGTGCTGCTATAAACATGGTTGCACATATATCACTGTGGTATGATGTTTTCAGATCTTCTGGGAATATGCCTAGAAGTGGGATAGCTGGGTCAAATGGGACCTCCAAACCCAGCTTTTTGAGGAATCTCCAGACTGACCTCCACAGTGGTTGCACCAGTCTACACTCCCACCAACAGCCCCACAGCCTCTTTTTCCCCACAGCCTCTCCAGCACTTGTTGTTGGTAGTTTTTTCTATCCTGGCCATTCTTTCTGGGGTGAGATGGAATCTCAGTGTGGTTTTAATTTGCATTTCTCTAATGACTAAGGATTCTATTCTAACGCAAGCCCTCCAGAGATTCAGAACCACTGCCCCGGGGCAGCCCTTGCTACACATGGGTGGCCAGCGGGCTGGTAACACTGACAAAGCCTGAGAGTTTGATAGGAATGCAAATGCTGGTCCCAGGGACCTGCTGAATCAGAATGGAGAGAGGCCTATCCAGCCCTCTTTGCCTGAATGTCCTCTCTGGGTACTTCTAGGGCACAAAAACATCTGAGAAACACTGCTCTAAACAAGGCTCATTCTCCTCCCCTTCAGTTATTATGAAGGACTATTTCTATTTACATAGACAGAAAAACCATCTCCTATTGGTTTAAGAAGGGAAAAAGGAATATATTAGTTTACACTGTTGGAAAAATGAATGGATAAATCTGGCATCATTAGTAAGCCCTGAGTTGTATTTTAGTAGACTCAGAGACTAATGTTACCTTAGAAAAGATGTAGTATATATTTTCCTTCAGATTTTCAAAGACATATTTTAAAATCCCAATTAATTTTGCAGGCTGTAGTGAAGTTTGCAAGACCTGGACAAGGAAAGGCCCTAAGACCAAGTCCACACCGCCCAACATACCTGTATGGACTGGGTAGAAATGGCAAAGCAAGTGTGAGAACCCAAGAGTTGGGATCCAACGTTGTGTGCTCTTTAAATTTAAGGGGGAAAAATAACATCATAGTTATTTAAGTTTATCCTTCTTATTAGGACAGGGGTCCACAACATTCTAAACACTAGCTAAGGTTATCTCATCCATTCTGAGTTTAAATCTAACAGGTCCAAAGAGAAATTAATGTGAAAGGATAGCGAATGTCAATTAAAACTTAGGATTGGCTTTATGAGATGGGCTGAGGACTTTCCCCGTGAAATGGAAGGTGTCTGTTGTTTGGGGTTGTAATCCATGGCAGCCAGTCCTCCTCAAAGGCCTCAGTGAGATTCTCAGAAAAACAAATGACCTCATTAATTAAATGGGTTAGTACTTTCACCATGCTGTCCTTAATTGCTATTCTGACTTTGGGGAGAGGCATTTTTTGAGCCAAATTAAATACTCAAAGCCCTCAGTGGTCAGGGTCCCCGTAAGCCCTGCATGCTCAGAACACAGCTGTAAAGAGAACTGCACGGCTTTGCCACCCAGCTCCTCCAGCTCTGCTGATTCTTCTGTCTGAACCCAGGCCCTGAATGCCCTGCCCAGCAGGCTTCGTCCTCCAACCCCGCCGCAAGACCAACTCCTTCATCATCTCTTGCTCTTAGCTCAACAGCACACTGCGTTTCCGTTTTCTTATTTGGATATCTACTACTTGAATACTGTCTAATGACAAATGTAAAGCAGTAATCCTAATAAACCAAAATCACTGTTCCACGGAGCTTATGTGCCACCTGGTGAGTTTCTGAGCAACCCTGTGTCACTTTTGTCTGTCTTAGGATACCCAGCATTTGTCCCTGTTGTAATTAAAGATAATGAGCCTTCCTAGCTCAAATTTTCCCCCAGTATCTGGGACTGCATGGCACATGGCATCAGTCAGGAAATTTATTTGGATCTAAGTTACAGAGACGCATTTCCCCTCTATGTATACTACGTCACATCAGCTCATGATTCTATCATTTAGTCCAAAAGGGAGTTGTTGAGGACTGTCGCAATTTCTCTACAAAGTCTCAAATTCCTTTATTTTTCTATTTCTTTGTTTTAAGTGGTTAATTTCATTCTCATAACCTTCTCATTGTTCTGTACTGCAGCAAGAACAGACACACAGGGCAGAGGCATGATTTGACTGTCCCCTCCAACACTCATTCTGAACTTTAATTTCCATTGTAACTGTACCAAGAGGTAAGGCACTTAAAAGATGATTAAATCATGAGTGTTCCATCCTCATGAAAGGATTAAGGTGTTAGGAGTGAGGTCCTTAGGAAAAAGATGACATTTGGCCAGTTTGCTCCTTCTGACTGGGTGTGCTCACTGGTCTGGGCCACATTTGACACACTCACCAGATGTTAGCACCATGCTCTGAGACTTCTCAAACTCCAGAACTGTGAGCCAGAATCCTGTGAAAACTGCCGTATTTGGTTCTTAGCACTGAAATGGGCCAAGACAACAAATAAACCAAGTATCTGCTGAGAACTTCAGAAAGCCCTGTGTGTGTCTTCCCCTGGTCATTCATTATTGTGAATTATATCTCACCACCCCCATTTCCCTTAAGAAATTTTAACTGTATCCACCAATTTTTAGAGAAACCTCCTTCTAAGAAACACGGCCTATCTTTTCCCCTTGATTGTGTGTTGTACTCAGTGGTTGGTTTCTAAAGGGGTAAGATGAGGCAGGGTGTGTCTTCTGAGACTAAACTGTAAGTGGCATGACAGCTTCTCCCTGGAACCCCCCAGTCTGGGGGAAGCAAGCTGACCTCTCGGAAGAGCATGCAAGCACCTCTGTGGGGAGGACCTGGGAGGAACTGGAGCCTCCTGTGACAGCCAGCATTCACTTCCTGCCCTCCGAAGCTGGAGAAAAACACCCTTGGAACATAGCCTTATACTCCAGGGAGCCTTCCAGGAACTCACAGTCCTGGCTAACCTCTTACCCACACTCCCATAGGTGATCGTAAGCCAGAAACGTGCAATAAGCTGTCTCCAAACTCTTAACTCACAGAAACTAGGTGAGATAATAAACTGACTTGGTAAATGTGCTAGGTTTTGGAGTATTCTGTTACACACCAGTCGACAACTAGCACAAAGGGAGATTGAAATTCTGGTTTGGGTCAACACTGTGGCAGAGACGGATAAATTTCCACCAAAAGCTATTTGTCACTTCTCTGAGCACGTGACTGGACTACATTTCCCACCTTCCCTGAACTTACATGTGGCCGTGACTAAATAGCCTCTGGGAGAGGTGTTTTGTTTTTGTTTTTCCACCAGGGATCAAACTCTCCACCACGTCCAAATATTTTTCATTCATAGTCTGACTTTTCTTCCTCTGTCAGTTCAGTGCAGAAAATAATGATGAAGCCCAGGTAGAAGGCAGAACCTCCAGACAGGAGGAGCCTGAGTCCCCGAGGAAGCAAGTAGAAAAGAGCTGCCTTGCAAGCTGAAAGAATGCTAAATGTTATTACAAGAACATATATAAGTATGTTGAGGAAAATTTTCTAATCCTTTTATTATTCAACTGAGAGTGTTTTACCAGAGATAGAAATATTTCTTCCCAAGCAAAATAACTGTTGTTAGGAAAGAAAAAAGATCAGTGGGCAGAACTTAGGAGACTTGGCCAAAGAAATAGTGAGCAAGCAGTTCTCCAGCAGATGAATACAGGCATCTACTGGCTGGTGAGCAGACTGAGGACTCTCTCTGAGCCAGCGTGAAGTGCTCCGGAGAAGGCAGAAATAGTACGATCTTCTGAGCTCAGAGTCCCAAAACCCTCACCACTACTTGTGGCTAGAGAGAGAGAGGAAAACGGCACTGGTGTCTGTTCCATCGCCAAAGTAAAGTACTTGGGACTGGGGCTTCCTGAAGAAAGAGCCCTATTTAGCTCACAGCCTTAAAGACTGAAAGTCCAAGGGCAGGTGACCCCCGTCAGTTCAGCCTCTGGCAAGAGTCTCCTTGACTACATCAATTATAGCAGATGGCATCCTGGCAAAGGTGTGGAGAGAAAGAGTACACAGCCAGACAGGAAGCCAGAGAGAGCAGAAGGGTGCTAGCACTGCTCTTTGCTAACAACTGTCTCGTGAGAACTAATCAAGGTCCCATGAGAATTACCTAAACTGACTCTGAGAACAGTGCTCCAAAGCCCTGTCTAACCTCCCCAGGGGCCCCATCTCTACACTGGAGATCAAGCTGCTCGCTTTGTTCCTTAGAGGACAAGCTACGTCTAGACCATAGCAGTGACTTTAGCCTTCCTGAACTTTCTCATCCTGTACTGAATCAGAGGTCAGAACTAACATGGGGTGACCCTTGGTCTCACTGGACTTGGAGTCCTCTTCTTCAGCCCCTTGTGGGTTTCCAGTGGGCTGGAATCCTGATACTGAAATTAATATCTCCAGCAAGTAAGGAAGGTAATTGGACTTTGGGGAGACGGGAGTACCGTTGGCCTCTTCCTTTTCAGTACCACCTCATAGACAAGAAGCACGGAAGGTGAATCCAGGCTCCCCTCACCCCAGGGTATCCCTGGGCTACTGAGGAAGACATAATCAGCCCATGCACCTTCCTTCCTCCCAAAATCACCTCGAGCCGTCCTCTTCTTCACCTTCACTAGATGTTGCCATCGCTGTGTCATTGTCCTAAAACCCACAGTTGGTACCTAAGGAAGGGCGCCTTTCTCGTCTTCAGTTCATCCATACCTGGACACTAACATTTATTAAGACTCTCTCCAGGCTCTTCACAGCTAACAAGGCCAAAGAAGGGCCATCATCCTGTCCCAGCTCGTGATTCTTTCTTCATCCTGATCTTCCCTGTCTTCCTGCCAACTCCCCTTCAATCAACCTAGACTCCTCCAGTCCCTAGGTCACCTTACAGAGGTCTATTGAAATACTCCACCTCTCGGAAGCTTCCCTGATCCCCAAAACTAACTTGTGTCTTCCCCACAAAATACACTCATAACTCCTTACTTCTCATGTTTGTCACAGGTCATTAGAGGCATGGTAAACCACTCAGCAGGTGTCTTTCCCACTACCCTAAGTGCTGGGAGACAGCAGGATGTTTGTGGCTCTGATTTGTCATGAATAGAAGCTTCCTGGAGCCTGGCAGTCATGCCATGCTTTTGAATGAATTGGGGTGCTTCAGAGAGGGAGGCAGGAACAGAATCCCTCACCCTGGAGGAATTAAACTGACCACGAGGGAAGGAACTAAGTGTTCTATCTGGTGAATACCTATTTGTGGATTGAGCGTACAGGCATCCCTGTTTTCAATGACTCTGACTTAGGGAAAATTGTGTCACAGTGAAGATCACCCACTTGGTCTGAAAAGACTTTTCAGACCAAGCACAGGACACACCTTTCTTAGACACCACTTCAACTGAAAGAAAATGTGTAATTATAATTAGGTACTTATTTCCCTTGTGCCTGTGTATACTCAGACATATAGAAGGGGGTTAAAAAAGGTGCTTTATTAACCGAAAAATCAAAATCTGTTTCTATGATTCAGCGTAATTCAGGCTATGTGTGGGGGGCTGGAGTCATGGCGCAGAGGGTGGGGGGATCAGCAAAGAGCACTTGTTTGGTACTTACAGGAGGGAAACTGTCCTAAAGGAAAGGCTTAAATAAAGCATTTTAGTGTTGCCACTTGGAAATCCAATGAATGCTGCCTGTCTCAAACACGGCAGTACTCAGGGCTCTGGGAGAAGCTGGACACATCTCTTTGCACTGAATTATAGGAGCATCGTTTTGAGCAGCTTGGACAATAAAAATGTGATTATCTCCTGGGGTTAAGTTGGTTCCCAGGTAAGCTGACTCCTGAATGATTAGCCCCGAATCCACTCTCTGGATTCTGCTTACCACTTAGTGGGAGGAGGGGTCACTTTTATTTGCCAAAGCTCCTTCCGCAGTTCCTGACCAGTCTTCACACTCCAAGCACCTTGAAAACCCATGAAAGTCTAAGATCTTTCCATGGCCAAAATCCTGCCCCACGGTTTTGCACGTTGAGGAGAATCCTAAAGTTCCTCTTTGCAAATAGGATGCCAACAGTGCTCCCAAGAACCCATGCTGCGTTCATCTCAAACTGTTTCTACCTCCCTCATCTCCACCTCTGCCTCTACAGCCTCCGCGGCTTCCACAGATTTTACCAGATCATCCGCCTCCAGTTCCTCCGCCTCACCCCCTTTCACCTACCCCATCCTCCTTCTCCACGACCCCTTCCTGCCCTCCAGGATCGCCCCCAGGAAGCCTCTCTTCTCCTAACTGCAGCTGGGGTCTGTCCTTCCTACCTCTCAGTAGCACAGCACAGGTATTAGAAGCTTTTCCTTCTGGGTTGGAATTGTTGGTGAAGTTGCCTCTTTCTCCTCGAAAATTATATAGTTCGCTGAGGTTGTCTCTCTTATTCTCAGAGTCTAACCTGAAACAGTCCCTGGTAGGTAATAGACCCACGATCAGTATTTGATACAGAGATGAATGCATGAATCCTTCAAATGACTCACCAGCTAAGAAGTCTTCATTTTTTTAAACCTTGAAATTGTTGGGAATGGTTTTGTGAAATCGTATCTGTCATCAAACACGGTGAAACTGGATTTCGTAATGAAGAGCCACGTGAATCAGCAGCCCAGAGGCAGATCCAAGGCCAAGTAGCCACTAAGGAACCCTCGGCTTCAGGTGGCAACTCTACCTCAAATGGACCGCTAGATGGCAGTCGCACCCCAGGATCGGGCCACCTCTGCCCTGGGCCACACCCCACCCCGGACAACAGGCCCCACCCGGACCCTGCCCTTTCCGGGACTCAAACCCCACCTGGAGAAGAGGGCAGGTCCTGGAAGATCACGGTCGTCCTGGGATCACCCCTTCTCTGGAGAAAAAACGGGGTGCTCTGCCCTCCAGCCCCTCGGCCTCCTTTCTGTAAACTCCACGACCCCTTCACTCGTCGCGTTCCAGCCTCTCCCTGCCCGCCCGCTGTATAAAGTCTCTGCTACATTCCTAGGGCTGCTTTTCCCCAGGCAGGGCCTGCAGACCCCGGTCTGCGCAGGTAAAAAGATGGGGAAGTGCTCAGGGGTTGGAGAGAGAGTAGGGAAGACGGCAAAGGGATGGAAATAGTGAAGATGTGCGGAACGCACTTCCCACTTCCCACAAACGTGCACTAATTTTTTTAAGTTTATAAAGTCAAAAAACGAAACAGAACAAAGTCCTTGTGAAGAGAAGAGACCGTACAATGGTCAGGTGAGGAGACAGAGGCAGTCCAAGAAGAGAGGGGCAGCCGAGCAAAAAGAACCTCCGAAGAGGGTGGGGTGGGAGCCGGGACTCCCTCTGAGTTTATTTTCCAAACCTCTTGGTGCTTTTCTCTACATTTTTAAAAGGCTCGTCAGTGGCCATGGTGGTTATTAGATTCCAGTGAAAAGCTATCAGGCCGTGTAGGGAACAGAGAGGATTCCGCCCAGCACGTCTTTCTTAGTCGTGTTTGCACAGCCAAGGCGCACGGCGGCCTCCACCTCCGCACACCCAACCCGCCCCGCACTTTCTCCACCTCGCTCAACCCCGCAGCCCCCTCTTGCTAACACACAGCCCCTCCCACTCTGGCATCCGCAGGACTCCCGCTGGGTCAGCCTCCTCTGAAGAAGATGCAGTGAATCTGAAAGTTTCCCCGCCTCGATGTGAGAGGAGGGACGGGAGGATGGAGCTCATCCCTGCGCCCTGGTCTCGGTCCTGGTAGTCCCTGCCCGTGCCATAGCAGAGAAGATATAAAACTCAGCCCTGCCTATGTCATGCGGCCACTACAGCACAAAATGGCACCCAGGCAAGAGCTCCCTGTAGGTGACAAGGGTGAGGTACCCACTGAGTAATCACATGGCCATCTTTACTACCCACGGGACGCCTCTCCTGCAACAACGCAGTGTGCTAGGACCCAGCCCAGAGTGGAAACAAGGCACAGACCTTGCAAAACGGGGGAAATGTCAAGCTATATGGGAGAGGGCAGGCAGCCAGCTGGAGAAGGCGGGGAAATAGTTAAATCCAGGAGCTCAGGCATCGCTGATCCGCGCCACCCAGCCCTCCTACCACGCACGGGTATTTGAAACCATCTTGTTGTCCACAGTGACTACACATGAGTTTTGTCAATTCAAAACTAAATAAATACTGTCTAAAAATCCAGATTGTAAAAAAAAAAAAAATCAAGATTGTGCTAAGTTCCTAATTCAGAAGACCTGGTTGCTCCTACAAACCAGTGACATGAACAAAGGAGGAACTAACTCCTGCAAGTAAAACAGCTCAGGAGATTTAAGCACCCAGAGCCACAGAGGGGCAGTGTTCAGATCCTGCTTTGAGGAGCCCTGCCATCACAAGGTAATTTTGAGACGGTCGGGGCAGTGTGATTCTGGAATGTGTATGACCATTAAGGAATGTTTATATCTCACCTCTGATTATGGTAGAACTGCGGTTATTGTACACAGACGAGCAGAAAGAAGATTCCAGAAAGAACTCACGCATGTGCATAACCACAGAAGCCCCAGATGGCCTCCACCGCCCACGAGTTTTAACCAGGACAACTAATTGATGCTGGTTTACTTGGAACTTTCCTGGTTTAGCGCTGAAATTCCCACATCTTGGGAAATCCATCAGTCATCAGCGAACCCTGCCAGTGGCCATCCGCCCTTACCACTGCTACATGGATGGGACGTGGCACTGGCCTGGGCAGGTCAGCAGAGCTGAACTGCAGCAGCTGGGATCTGCAGGACCAGGAATTAGGGTGCTCTGAGCAGGAGGCCAAGAGGGCCCTCAGCAATACCCATATTTTCTGATCCTTTAACACCACACTTCGGCAGCCAGCTCCTCATGCTAAGCGTTTGAAGTCCAGTGCCCAGGGAATAAGCTGGATTCTCACATCTCCTCCTCTGTTCTGCTAGCTTCACACAGCTTGAGTTTTCTCTTCCGCCCCCAAGTCCTGCCTAATTTACATATATATGTGTTCTTGTATTTATGAATAGTTACCATCAGCATTTTCTCATTTAGTCCTTACAAAACTCTATGGCGCAGAATTTGTCAAAGCTCAGAGAAGTAATTTGTACGTTGCTAATATATAGATGGCAATATACTTCATGTACTTCTCTTTAGCGAATTGTTACACAGATAAAGTGCTTAGAGGAGTGCCTGACGTAGAGTAAGTGATCAATAAGAGCTCGACTCTTACTAATGGCCAGTGCTATACCACACTGCCACACCCTGCAGAGGGTGGGAGAAAGCAAAAAAAAAAGTCTGAATTTTGAGAAAACAATTGTCTCGTTACATGCATTGAAAAATAATTTATCCCTTGGAACTCAAGACCTTTGGTTTGCATAGATTCAGAGGCATCTATAGCGGAGTAACATCTTCAGGAACCCTCAAAACAAGTTATCCTAGGCCCTCAAGGTTATGTGAGCCTCATCGTCTCTATTCCTGAAGGTACTCACCTGTCACAGTCCCAGAGGACAGAGGTGCCTGTTCAGCTCGATGCCCTCACGGCAGCCCCGGCGACCAGCTCGCCCTCAAACCTCCCTGCTTCTCTAGCCACGATGTGCACAGCAGCTTCTGCAGAGCTTTGCCAGCCTGAGAATTTCTCCTTTACTGCACAGGTAAGAAGGCCAAGATGCCAAAGGCCTAAGGGTCCCACCTACTTGACCTTCAGTTTCCCCATCACACTCTGGGGACAGCTTTTCACAGACCACAGAAGAAACACGCAGAGGGCTCTTACCAGTAGCAAGGATCCTTGTGCACCCCTCTACCCTGAGAAGCAATGGCACCTCACATTTCTCAACTTAGTGCAAAGGAGGACTGGGCCAGTCTGGCCATCAGAATCATAGACAATGTCACTGACCTCTGCACATCCAGCAGCGCGTGGAGAGCTGGCTCTCCAGTTTGGCCAGGCTTTCCCAGGCTCAGTCCAGCAGAGGCATGCAAAGGGGAGACCCTGTCTCCTGCCTGCAGGGATTTTCACCCTTCCCCTCACTGTCACAGCAGGCATCGCATTTAAAGCAATAGGGACACAACTGGAAAAGACATGGAAATAAGCATGAACCCTGTTTTGCCTCAAATCAGGGATATCTGGGCTTAGGGGTGAGGGTGGTTGCACTGTGGGCTCTGGCATTTGGTACACAGGGCACCCGCCACAAACCAGGGGATGTCCCCTGAAGAGTTCCTTCCATCTTGGAACCAAGGCCCTTCCCTCAGTTATCTTCTGCCCTCTCCAACCTCCCAGCAAATAGAGTCCCCAGATCCTGTAATCACACCCTGCACTGACCACCCTGGCACAGTGTCTGTTGCAAGCTGTAACCCACCATCGCCCCTGCATATCTGTATCCTCTAACTCCAAATGCCAGGTCTCCTGCTCTCTGAGGCTGGGCCCAGAGAGCTGCCCTGCCCGGGCTCTACCCACTGAAGGCATTCCGCCACCGGGACTCAAAGGCAGACTGCAGAAAAGCTTGATGAATTTTTCACAAGATTCATCTCAGAGTGGCTGAGCTGAGCTGAGAAAGCCCCAGTTAAGTGCCTGTGCCAGCAGCTCGCAAAGAGTTAACCCATTAAGCCACATCCTGGTGAGCTCATCCCCTGGAGCCCGCTGGCTCGGTTGCTGGGATTTGCAGTGCAGTGGATGTGGCGGGGTGGCTTCCCTGGCGGGATGAAGGACTTGAGCAGAAAGTCACCACCGGCTTCCTCCCTGTGTGGACACCAAGCAAGTCCCAGGATCCCTGTCTTCCCCTGGGATGCTAAGGACAGTAAGTAAAAGAGGGGAGGCTTCCCCTCTGTCCTTTCTGCCGTCTCCCAGGAAGTAAAGAACTGGTTTTAACTTTGCTTTGGAGTGTGCTGAGTCCATGAACTGGAGTTGGAAGGCAAATGCGAGTGACTTGGGGTGGGGCACGGCAAGGCCAGCTGCCAGCAGGCTGGCAAGGTAGAGTCTGCTTCCTTGCCTGCTAAGAGTGGTGGAGGGGACAGTGGTCGACAAGGGGAGGGGTGTGGAGTGTCCGCTGCTGTGCGCTGAGATGAAGGAGACAGGCACATGGAGGGCTGATCCATGCAGTGTACATATCCAGGCCTTCCACCCTCGAGAACCGGGGGTAGACAGGGGGAGCGGGAACTCTGGTGGCAGGAACAAAAGAGCCGACAGTGATACACAAGGCCACCTGCTCTCAGCTGCTTCAAACCAATCCTTCTTTCCTTCCGGGGTGGCCAGTGCCCCAAGCAGGTGCCTGGAAACAAGGTGGAGCGCAGCAGCTGGGGCGGCCTCCATCTCAGAAAGAGAGAACAGGCCAGGTGCAGGAAAATATGGTCAAACACACACCCAGGCAGGCAGACGCGGGCTGGAGGGACCCCATCTTCGAGTAAAGCTAGACACGATCACGCTCAGAGCTGTTTCTCCAGAGCTGTTTTTCTGCCCAGCCCCTCAGCGCGGCCCATGTGCTGGCTGTGTGTCCTTCAGAGGGAGGGGAGTGGCACCCTCCAGACCGACTAGGACCTTGGGGACAGTCCCTCACTGTGAGCTGGTACGGAGGGGAGGCCCTGGCCGTGCTGACAGAGCAGCATATTCCAAAGCTCTCTAACCTCTACTTTAGCAGCCAAGGCACAGGCCCCACTCACCTTATCGGAGGACTGAACCATCACCAACTCATGGCTAAGGGGAGGGGAGGACAGTGCAGCTAAAGGAGGCGAAGACCCTAGGGATGGCCAGGGATGAGCTGGAGCTGTGGGCCCAGTGGGGACCCCAAGGGAGGAGACCCTCTGCTTCTCACCCACTAGTTACTCCTCAGGAGTGAGTGACCCCCTCCGACTCCTCCGTCCTGCAGCCTGCCCGTCCCTCCCACCCACCGCTGCCGGCCTTGCTTCCCCACTCTGAGGCCGTCTGTGCCCTGCCCTCCGCCTGGCCATTCCCAGAACAGCCCAAGGCCTAGCAGAGCTCTTGGTGGAGGGGCGCCAGGAGGAGAAAAAAAGGAGTCAGGTAACTCCAGGCCCAGCTGCATCCACCCAGCCTGTCCCTGTGCTATTATGCTTGTGTGGCATGTCACAGGATGCCCGATTCAACTGGGGTTTCTAATAAGGAAGAATGCAGCTTTTGGTGCGTGCGCGCTCCATGCAGTACTGGAACATTCTCATGCTTTAAAAAGCTTCCGTTGTTTATTGGAAACTCGAATTCGGCCAGACATCCTGTAATTATATTTGCTGAATCTGGCAACTCTGCCTAATGCCGACCATGTTGCAGCACATTCAGAGAAGGACGGCCTCAGGGGAGGGACTCAGCTCTGAAGCAAAGCTGAGCAACCAGAGAGGCCAGGAGAATGGAAGGAAGGAAAACACAAAAGGCAGGTCTCCATCCTCGGGAAGGAGTGGGCCACTGTGTAAAAGACTGGGATTTGGGGTCCAGCAGCTCTGGGCCTCAGTTTCCTATCTGTGATATGGGAGCAATGCTGATAGTACTGCCTTTATGGCACCGTGTGGACACCACGTGAAGCAGCAGCACATACCAGGGCACCTTGTGGGTCACTGACAGGATGATGATGGTGGTGGCTTCGTGGCCACCCTGTCACAGGGCCCTCACTGCCCTGCTCAAGCTCTCCTCACGCCTCTCTCCACCACTGTCCCAGGCCCGACATCCCGTCACCCAAAGAAGCTATCACTAAAGTTCTATTGCTGTCTGCATCCCAGTTTGAGTTTCTTTTTTCCTCAATTTGAAAAGAAAATCCTAATTTTCTAGGATCTTCAAGGATGGACTTGAATCTGGACTCTGGAGCCAGACAAGCTCAAACTTCAAATCCCAATTTTGTCTCTCTACTTACCTACGCATACCTTTAGGGAAATGACTTACACTTCTCTGGCCCTCGGTTTCCTTATCTGAAAAATGGGGCCGCAGTTACACCTCCCTCAGAGACTGTCAGGAGGATTCAGTGAGGCAGTGCCGACCAAGTACACAGCTGGTTCCCAGCACACGGGGAAAGCTGGATAAGGAAGAGGTACTATTGTATGACATTGCTTCTAATCTGAAAAGGCCGCAGCCTTGGAGTCCTTGGAGACTGTAAGAACTTTGGCCCGCAGAAAATGACCAGTTTTGATGGGGCAGGCTGTGAACCAGAGGGCAAGAAGGAGCAGGGGTCAGAAAGTGTGGCCCACTTTGCCAGCGTCCCTGTGTCTCGTGCCCACCGCTCCACCACCGGAGCTGTCTTTACTACCGCAGTCTAAGATCAGAGGGGGTTGCTTACAACAGCCAGGTGGGCAGATGCCGGATGGGGGCCTGCGCTGAGCGAAAGCCAGCTCTAACCCTCTGTAGCCCCAGCCGGAAACTGGAGCGGAAGAAAATCCTCAGAGTAACCTGCTCTGCCAGCCACCTGCAAAGCCTCTCTTTCATCTCCCCGCCATTATTCCTGTATTTAATCAGGCCAATAACAACTGTGCGCTGAGTCCCGAGCCGCAAGAAAAGTACACAAATGGAGGGAAATCCAGCCCGCAGCCTTGAAGGACGCTGGAGGGAGGGAAGGGTTTCCAGAATCCTAAGTACAGACACATGTTCAGTCATCTTCGGGGGGTAATTGATTTCACCTACCATCATTGTCCTATTAAATTGTCCCTTTCAGACACTCAAGAATCTACTGAAGGGCAAAATATCACCCCTAATTATTATTATGATTTACCAGCTTGCAGATCTTAGCACCAATCCACAGGTTAGGGTATAAATATGAAAACACATGAGAAAAAGTCCCAATTTTTCCAACTACACATTCTTCTTCCATCTCGTCAAAACGTGACTTCACCCTCCACGTGATCCCACACCCATGTTGGGTTGAAGGAGGAACTAACTAGAAGGCGGACCTCCATTCCCCTAGGAAATCCCCATGGCTTCCAGTTTGCTCCTCCTCACCTTAACCTTCAACTCCACGCTTTACCCCTGTAATCGGCACTGAGCTGGCTCCAGAACACCATGTAAATGGTAACGTGCAATCTATATAGTCTTTTATATCTCATTTTTTCTAGCGTGTCTGTGAATTTCATCCATGCTGTTGTTTATATCAAAAATTAGTTCCTTTTTACTGCTTAGTCAAATTCCATTGTGTGAATATACACCCATTTTTCCTCTCTTCAGCTGGTGGATATTTGGATTCAATTTTTTTAGCTTGTATAAATAAGACTTCTAAGAAAACCTTTACGATGCACTGTTATTATTCTATATTGTGACATAACACATTGATAGCAGGAGCTGGGACACACACAGATCACAACTTGATTCTGTTTACTTTGTTTCTCCTTCTCTCCCTCTCTACTCCCCTCATCCCCAGCCTCATCCCTTCCCATCTCCACGGGCTCTATCTTCCTATTTTCTACTACTTACACTTTAGTTTGCTCTTTACGTTACTTATACTTTGGGTTTCCCACATAAGAGAAACCTTGCCGTGCTTAACCTTCTGTTTCTGATTTATTTTACTTAGTACTATGGTCCCGAAGTGCATCCATTTTCCTATAAATGCACCCTTCTGCACACTGAGCAGCACCCCATTTTGTACATACACATGTTCTTTATTCATCAGTTGATGGACATAGAGAACCCTTCCAAGATTTAACTATTATAAGTTGTGTTTTATGCATATTCTTAAGTCTTCTGTGTGGAAAGGTTTTCACTTCTGTTGGACAAATAAATATTGAGTAGAAGAATTGCTCCATCAAAGGACAGGTAGATGCTTAACTTTATAAGAAATTACCAACTTTGCCTGCTCCCAGAGCTCTGATCGGTCCACGTTCTCACCCACATGGCGTATTGTGAGATGTTAAATGTTTCGCTCTTCTGGTGAGTGTGTGGTGATATCTCCTTGTGGCTTTAATTTCCATTGTCCTGTTAAATAAACATCAAGCAGTTTTTCATGGGCTTCTTGTTCATTTGTTATGGTAGTGTCCTATTGAAATATTTTGCCTATTCTTTAGTCTTCTTGCCTTCTTACTTGTCAGTTGTAGGGAAAGATACACATTATACAAATATTTTTCCCAAGTTCAGAGCTTGCATTTTATTCCCTTCACAATATCTTTTAATGAGCAGACATTTTAAATTTTGATAAAATCTGATTTATTGATTTTTCTCCATCCTAAAATCATTGCTTGCCTCTGGGTTACAAAAATGTTCACCTATTGTTTCTCCAAAAGCTTTACGGTTTTAGCTTTCACGTTCCAGTTAGGTTTATGATTCATCTCTGATTAATTTTTGTTGACAGTGTGAAGTGGAGTCAAGTTCCATTTTTTTCCATATGAATATTGAGTTGTTCCAGCAGCATTAGCTGAAATGCCAGTCTTTTCCCTATTGAATTCCTTTGATGCTTGAAGATCAATTGTCTGCTATGATTTTTTGCCTAGCGTGGTGCCTCTAACCTGGCCACAAATAGACTTCCTTCAAACCAGGATGTGGGGCCCAAGTTACAGTGCCAAGTGGCATCACCACAGGATCCCAAGTGTCTTGGGTGGGACCACAGACTTCTGATATCCAGAGCAAATCCAAGAGCCATGAATCCCCTGATTCAGATTCTGCTGCTCAAGCAAATCCTACTGCCAACTGCCAGTGGGACTAGCATTCCTTGAGATTTCAATCCGGCTAAGATTGAGGGAGACTTGGACGCCTTACAAATGGGTCGAGAGAGCCTCAGTCCACCCGGGGACTGTTAGTGTTTATTCCTGCCATAATCAACACTTTCTGCCCTTCCTTATAGCCCTGACATCCCTGACCAAGGGCAAGACCTCTGACAATATGTTCCTTCAGATCATGAGTCCACCTCATTCTGAATGCTGCCCCCCTTCGACCTGGCCCTTACTTTGACACTACAATATTAAACCAGAGACTTTCAAAAGGGTTCAAGTACCCTTCTTCATTACTTGTAAAATGCAGGACCTCCGCCCTGTACTTGGAGGAAAGAAAATTTACTTATTCAAATAAGTCAGAGCCCTAGAACAGGTGCTTTTCATCTGGTCCCTGCAGCCACATCTCTCCAGTTCTGTATCTGGGAGGAGGCTTGGGTGAATCCCTGGTGTTGCTTTCCCTAGGAAAGACATTGCAAGTTGATGTGAAAGCCAATAACAACCCTCTTACCTGCCAGGTGTAGCAAAGAAAGACCATCTACTTACATTTGAGTTTCAGAAAAACAATAAACATCTTTACAGTATAAGTGAACCACACATTGTTGGGGATAAACTTACATGTACTAAGAAAAAAGTACCTATATTTTCTGTTTATCTCAAATTCAACATTATCTCAGTTCCGTTATTTTATCTGGCAGCACTGTCCCTACTCCATCTATCAATGACCCTAATTTTTTCCCCCGAGGGTTTTGCACCTGGGCACACAGTCTTGCTTTCAATCGCATTCTGCTGTCCCATCTCCCTGCTGAGGCCATGCACATCTGTCCATCTCCAGCAGGCCATCCCATCTCTCCCTGAACCACTACAGCAGCCTCCAAACTTTTCTTCCTGCTTTCCAGTCCCGTCTTCTCCCCCTTCTCTATCCTAGTCATTTACCTACTATGACAATGAGCCCACACCACTCCTCTTACCTAAGCCCTTCACCACTTTCCATTATCATTGTTTACCCTGGCTCCTAAGACTTAGGTCAGAAGTTGGTAGATATTTTTGTGTAAACCCGAGTCATGTGTATGTTAGGTTTTGCAAGCCATATGATCTCTGTTACACCTCCGGAAATTATAAGGCAAATGTAGCAATGGAGAGTGCATAAATGAGCTTAGCTATGTCCTAAGAACGTTTATTATTTGTAACACAAAATGTTTAATTTTATGTCATTTTAATATTATCTCTTTTACAAAAAAATTTTGAGATAAGGTCTCGTGATATAGTACAGGCTAGTTTTGAATTTACTATGTAGCCCAGGCTGGCCTCAAATTGGAAGAGATTCTCCTGCCTCAGCCTCCTGAGTGCTGGGATTATAGACATACACCGCCATACCCGATTCTTTTAAAATATCATTATATTTTTATTTGCACATTTTAAGAAGAATATCCTTGACTTGCAGGTGGCCTAGAAGCAGGGAGTGAGTCACAGGTACCTAACCCTGGATCTATATGCGCTGGCTCCTGTCTCGATTTGCATCCTCATCTTTTAACACTTCCTCCCCCACCACTCAGTGAGCCCTCTAACCTGCAGCAAAGCAAGCTCCTAACGCAACCCCGGAAAAGCCACACTCTCCACAGAGCTTCTGCCTAGCCGTCCCTCCTGTCACCACCTTTCCACAGTTCCTGCTAGCTAGCGCTGCAGCAAGCCCTTCTTCGGGAGCTTTTCTGAGATCCCCCAAGACTGGGTTTGTGCCTCCTTCGGTACCTGCACAGTGCTCCCAGCCCAGCTCTTTGCAACAGTCATCACTAATATGAAGAGGGTCTGTTTTCTGCTTGACTGCTCCCCGCTAGTCTGAAAGCTCCAAACCTCTGCCCCCGTGTCCTCCTTGCTTTGGCCTCTCCGGTGCCCAGCTCCGTGCTCGGCAATAGAAAAGCTTAAATAAATAGGTGCAGTTGTCAAAACCAAATAGAGGTCTTTAAATGTCGTCATCGCCAAAAAAATAAAAAAGTGATGTTAAAGTTGACGGATATGCTGATTACCCTGATTTGATTAGGTGTCCGTGGGGCACTGATTCTCGTAGACACTGCAGGGTGCAGAGCTCTGACTGTATTCCTGGATCAAAGCATCAGGGTGTAAGCCGTACGGCTTTTATCTGTCAATCAAAAACTGTTTTTAATGCTTGCAGTTAAATAAGTTAGTTAAAACAGTAAAACAGCAGACAAAGAAATCACTGGGAAAGAAGGCACCAACCACCCTTGCGTCATCTGACCCTTTCAGCAGTGTTCCCCTTCTTAGCTTCTTAGCACTAAAAGTGCTGCAGTTGATTTGACTTTGAAGGACAAGGGCCAGTTGGGTAAAGCCACGTGGAGGACGTGAACTGCAGATGTCTAGGGATCAGCCTATTTGTGGAAAAGAAAGAATGGAAAGGGATTATAGTTTACACTAAAGCAGAGACTCACCCAGTCTATTTTCAAAGTCCCCGAATTATCTCAAATACCTTCATACAGTTGCTTCGTTCCAATCAGAATCCAAAGAAAGGAACCCGTAGCATTTAGCTATAGCTTCTAATTTTCTTGGTTTAAGCATTTTGTGGGCATTGAATGCACACCCGGAAAGTGGTCATGCCACGAGTGTACCACCCCACTGGTACACACCCATGAAACCAGTCACCAGGTGGGGAATAAGAACCTTGGCAGCACCCCAAGTCCCACCCATTGCCTGAACCCACCCAAGACAGCCACTATTCTGACCTTTCCTAGCATGCATTGCTTTACGCATTTTAAATTGTGTGCAGATGGAGTCACGAGACACGTAGTCTTCTTATGTGTGACTTATTGGTGAGATTCCCGAGTGGAGTTCACTCACTGCTATGTTTAGTCCCAGATCAGGCGTTTTTCCTGGTGCCGGGCTGTAACTTGCCCATCCCTGGTTGTCTATCTAAATAAATCTTCACCCACCAAACCAGCTTCTTGGCACTCCAGCCCTGGCCTGTGGGGGCAGGAGGACAGAACCATCTCAAAGTACTGCCCTTCTCAAAGTACTACCCCAAAGGCCGATTGACATCCCAATCCTGGTTAATTCAGGGGAACCAGCTCCCCCAGCCCTCCACAGACCCAGCCTCTCAGGTCCTCAGTCCTTGTCCACCTCTGGAGACCTTAAAGGAAGCTGGGTGTGTGCATTGTTTACGGGCTGCCATAAAACGATTACCACAAACTTAGTAAGTCACAATGTCAGACGCTTATTCTCAAAGTTTTTACAAGCCGGAAGTTCAAAGCCGAGCTGGCAGCAGCACTGGTTCCTCCTGGAGATTCAGAGGGAGAATCCATTCCGCGCCCCCTCCCAGCTGTGCTGGCAGCCTTTGGCCTAGCTCTGCTTCAGCCTCTGCCCCCCCTTCACCCAGTCCATTCCTCTGTGTGCCCACTCCCCCTTTCCGTTCTGAGAGCAGCAGTCGTTGGTCCTGGGACCCACTCCCCCAGAGAGCTCTCACCTCAAGAGCCCTGTCTTTTTTAAGCAGATAATTCCATGTGCATCCTTTTTTGAAATTTAATTTTACTCACTATTTCCCCCTTTTCATCAGTGCATGTTTTCAATGTGTAATAAATGCATTCATCACGGAGAAGAGGTGCATATCACATCACACCTTGATCATTTTTATTGCTCCTTCCCTGTCCCAGCTCCCTTTCCCTGTCCCAGGTCCCCTTCCCATCTCCATGCAGATCCTGTTTCCTATCATCTATCTTTTATCTTGAAGAACCTTGTCTTGATACTCTCTGCAGTGATCTTTATCCCCAGTAAGATCACACTCTGAAGTGCTGGCTGGACACCCCTTAGGGAGCACAATTCAACGTACTACGGTGGGTGAAGGGGCTCCTGGGAGGCGCATGATCTAAATTAAATGCAAGAAAGTGATCCTTTTCCCCCACTGAGCCACAGCATGGGGCGGAGTCCCCTCAGCACCTGCCCAGTGCCAGCCTGCCAGCAAGGTGCTGTGGGCTGGAACAGGTGAAACCCATTGTCTTAGTTACTTTTTTCCTTATTGCTGAGACAAAATACCTGATGCCCAAAGTTGGGAAAGGAAAAGTTTATTTTTTGCAGTTTTTGGAGCTTTCAGTCCATACTCAGTTGGCTCCAAGGCAGGGTGGTATGGCGGGGCCACAGTTTATGGTGGCTGCAAACAGCAAGGGGGAAACCAGCAAGAGAGAGACACACACCTTCTTCCAACCATTACATTGTATGCTGGCTCCACCCCTAGGTGGGTATAGCACTGATACCATCAATGCAAGCGCTAGACAATGAACCAATCACAAATGCACAATGCAAAGGCATGAGGTTTGGGGGCCACTGACATAAACCATGACACCCATCCTCTACCCCAAGGCAGTTACTGACCAAGGGGAAAGGAAAGGCTGGAAAGGAGCAGTGGTTCTTCATTAGGGTGATTTTGCCTCCAGGTCACCTATGCAGACTTTTTTTTACTGACATGGGTGGGGCATGTTTGGCTTCCAATAGATAGAAGCCATGGGTGCTGCTAAACGTCACTGTGCAAACACCCTACAATACTACAGTCCCTTATGGCAATCAGTTATCCTCTCCGAAATGCCATCAGTGCCTCTGTTACCCTACACACAGTCACACAAGTCAGGATCCTATTGGTGCTCTTAGAACCTGGGAGCCTGTGGCCCCCGGGTGGTGACCCTGCAGCCAGTTGACACTTCCTGTTTGGGAGGCTGAAGTCCCCCTCATGCTCAGAGGACCAGGGCCGCTGACAGAGCAAAGCTTTCCCACCTAGCCCTGCCGTCTTCTCAGGCCCAATGGGGAACTGCTCCTCCATCACGTCTACCTGAGTCTTCACTGCCGTGTACTAGCCACAGCTGCCCAGGAGGAGAGACCCTGTCAAAGATGACCTCACTTCCTCATTGGACACCAGGCTGTAATAAGCAACGCCAGGCTTCAATGCACCCTGTGATCCTTTCCCTACCACCCACGCCCATAGGGGAGACCACTTGTCACATGACAACATAATTTACCAAATGTAGCACTGACAAAAAGGAAGCTAACATCCATGTGCCTGTGGTGACAAAAACCGGTGGGAGCAAAGAGTGACCTGTCCTCTCTCTGTATTCCTGTGTGTGAATGTGAGTATCTAACTTCCGGAAGCACTGGTAATCTATAATTGCTCATTCTAAACAGTAGGGTCATTTTGCTTTCGGGATGGTGGGGTCAGGCCTGAGTGGCCAGGGGCACAGTGGGGGAAGCTGAGAAGAGCTAACATTGTAAGAAGCATAAGAGGAAAAAAACATTTAGTAAAAGAGAAGTGCCCTGGTAAAGAGGAAGGGGCAGGTGCCAGGTCATCGAGGGTTAGGATTCACCAGCTCCACACATCACCTCCTTTACCCCAATTTCTCTTGTGCTCTGGAGCTGATAGCTTGGTTTCCAAAAATGCAACCCCCTCCAATCTGATTCCGGCCCCGTAGCCGGAGGTGGGGAAGGGGATTCTTTCTGAATGTGGTCACTAGCCCTCCTTCCTCAGTGAACTTTGCTCTGGAAAGAAATCTCTTGAATCTCACCCCCAAAAAGGCGTATCTGTAAATGCTGCTTTGAGCGGGGCCTGGGATTATCACAAAGGAGGCGCCAGGCTCCTGCAAGGGGAAACGTGACTTGCGTAAGTGGGGCAGGTCCTAAATGTGTCCTAGGTGACCAGTGCAAAGGAGAGGAAGTGAGGGAAGGTGTTCACTCACTTACTCACTCAGAGATATGCAGAATCTCGTGGGTGTGAAGCGCTGTGCTAGACGTTTGATAACAGCTCAGAGCTCAGTCAGAGCAGTGACTTGGGGAAGACCTCTGGACAGCAATATGAACCTTCTGGGTCTGTCTTTCCCCCCAAACAAAGCCTGTCTCCAGCAATGTACCTAACACAGTCATTCACATCTTATTACCTCATACTTAGGTATTATAGTTGAATCTGTATTTCTAATTACCAAATAAAAGGCTTTCACCTAATGTTAAAAGAGTTCAAGAAGGCACACGTCTGCTGGAGAAGTTTTGGGCAGAGGAGTGGTGCCTCTCTGCAGCCAGGAACTGCTCCACACAGACCACCGTCTATATCCCCCAAGACAAGGTGACTGAGAGGTAGGTAGAGCTCCAGATGAGGAACTGGAGGAGGCAGCAGCTGAGAAAGGTTCCATCCCTTTACAGGAATAAGGATGCTGTGCTAGTCTATTTTCCACTACAATAACTGGGACATCACTGTCCTGTGTCTACAAAGCCTTTGAAATCAAAGGCTGCACTAAGCAACGTCCCCAACTGACACATAGCCTAGAGTTCCAAGCACAGAAAAAATTCCTTATCTTGTGCTCTTAAACAAGTTCTTCATCACTTT
The DNA here is from genome assembly GCA_004027295.1 of Dolichotis patagonum. NCBI lineage: Eukaryota > Metazoa > Chordata > Mammalia > Rodentia > Caviidae > Dolichotis > Dolichotis patagonum. Next base: position 74,549 of record PVJX010001805.1, on the reverse strand, counting down.
GGGCCCCAGATTTCTATCCATAAAATTGGGCTAAAGCTTAAGGTACAGTTCTAATTGAAACATCTTGACTTTATAGAGTTTAATGCAGTGTCTGGTGCACACACACACAAGCACACGCATGAACGCGCATACACATGCACACTCATGTATAAAATATCACTCTGCCAATACAGAAGTGGCATCATTATGCTAGTTATTGATCCAATGCATTGCATGCCTTAACTCTAGCTCTTTCAAAGCCCCTGTGAGAGAAGTAATATTGTTAGTAGCCTCACTTTATATGTAAGAAAAATAAGACAGGTTAAGTAACTTCCTCAAGATCATACAGTTAATGTAAAGATCTCAAGGTTCGTCGGTCAGTGACACTCCTTAGGTAATTGTATGCTAATAATTTTAATATGTGGGTTATATTTCACCAGAGATGAGCAAGTGTTTCATTCATCATTTTGCCTTTCTTGAACATTTTGGTTCATTCCAGTTGCTTAAGTATAATTCCGTGCCATTTGGTTACGTGCAATTTTTCCTTATCTTTTGACTACTTGCCTGAATACTTGTTTTGAATTTCTTGACAGCCTTTGCAGATCCATCTTTTGGGTAATACGTACAGTGTTTTGACATTTATGTTTTAATGACACAGAAGGGCTTCAGATTTCATTAGGCTAGAATTCGTTGCTAGTGAATACATTCAGGAAAAACGTCAGGCAGTAGACCGGGCCTGAGCAGGGGTCTGAAAACAAGGTGTCACTCAATAAACTATAGCTGTTATTGGTGTTTTAAACGGCATCACACTTCCTTGGTTTAAATATTAAAATCGGTTGAGTAAAATGACATAATATTTATCTCTCATGAGCAAAAGCAAATATATCCGCTTGGATGGTGTGTTATTTATGTGGGATTTTATCTGGTTTTCTTCTTAGCTTCACTGAAAGCCGAGCAGGAGGCAGACGCTGAGTACACAAAGGGCGTGTGAAGATTCCCTTTGGCCTCACCCTTGACTCTCTCGCCAGAGCTCAGTGCCTGGTCCTGAACATCAGTGACCATGGAGGAGCTCCCTAAGGCCCTGGAAGCTGACGAGAAGTCCCCAGAATCCAAGGACCTGCTGCCCAGCCAGACCGCCAGCTCACTTTGCATCAGCTCCAGAAGCGAGTCCGTCTGGACCACCACCCCCAAGAGTAACTGGGAGATCTATCGCAAGCCCATCGTCATCATGTCGGTGGGCAGCGCCATCCTGCTCTTCGGTGTGGTCATCACCTGTCTGGCCTATCTCCTCTCTATGAGCCCAAAGACTGAGGCAGTCCTCAAGATGATAGGACCTGCTTTCCTGTCACTGGGGCTAATGACACTGGTGTGTGGGCTGGTGTGGGTGCCCATCATCAAAAAGAAGCAGAAGCAGAGGCAGAAGTCGAATTTCTTTCAGAGCCTCAAGTTCTTCCTCCTCAACCGCTAACGCAGCTTGACCAGGAGAAGGAGATCTGATGGCCACCACCCAGCATCCCCTCCTTCTCCACGAGCTGCCACAAAACTAAATGTGGGCAAACTCGCATCTCGGCCGATGCAGCCTGGGAATGATGCTGACTGAATCTCTCTTGTTTCTGTTCCATTGAGGGATCCCTTAATACTTCAGTTGCTCTGCACCTGTGCTCCTGTGTCCAGTCGCCATTCATGGAGCTCTCAGCCAAGTGCAGTGCATGCTGGGAAACTCCTTGAGGGTAGACTGTGCTCCAAGAAGAACCTCATGTTTATACATCCGGGTATCTGAAATGGATTCCACATCTACAACCTTCGGAAACCAAAATGACCAATGGAGATTATTTACAGAGGAGAAGGGAGGCTGTGCTCTGACCCCAACAGGTTAGGCAGTCCCAGCTCCCTTAGTCAATGAGATACTGACTTACATTTCAAGAGACCAGAGAATCACAAGTATCAAAATTTATAAGTATCAAACATTCTGAGAGAGGTTGGGAAAGCATTGTCCAAGATGGCACATCTCGCTGGACATGGCTCTGGGAGTCCAGCAGCTGAGGCAGCTTCATTCCAGATCATGTTTTATTTATAGCAGAGGCAATGGGGTAGGCTGGGGGTGGAAGTGTCACACTTTCCCTTTGACCTACAAACCTCCGTCTCCCTGTCTGCTTTCACCTGGCAGTTAGCGCAGCACACATGCATGTTGTCCTAACATCCTCTTCCCATCTCCCTCCTCCCTCTACTCCTATTTCTAGAGCAGCAAGATGGAAAGCTACAGAAGAGATTCTGTGCGATTATTCTCTATGTCGTTTCCATCAGCATGCAAAATGACAAGATCAAACCCCAATTGGTTTGTAAGTTTTTAGTGCACAAATTCATTTTTTAAAATTCCAACTTCTGTTATCACTGCCCTCGCCCACCAAACAAACAAGTATGTATGAAGTGCCCTGCTCGTGGCCAGGTTCTGGGTAAGAGTGGGCCAGACCCAGTCCCTTTTCTCATTACGAAACACAGCCAAACCAAATGGCAACTGGAAAATCCTGTGCTGAGTTATTGTGGTCATTGTGGGAACAGAGATGTCTAACTCCAACTTGAAAGAGGACAGAGAGTTATTAGGAGGTTGAGTCACTCAAAATAAGTACAAAAGGTGGCCCTGACGCAAGGCCAGCAGATTGCTGTAGCTGCTGGTTTCAAACAGGAGCCTAAAGAGAATTTTTTCTGTGATCTGTTGGCCATTTCAGAACTTTGGAAATATAATGGTCAATTCATCAGAAAGAAATAGCAGGTGAGTATGGCAGACTTTGGGGAGCCTGCAGGGGAGAGACCCTGGCGCCTCGGGACCTGCACAATGTGGCTGACTCAGGGTGCCGGGAGAACAAGGAGCTCCTTCCTTCTGGGGGGCAGCTGTGTGTGTAGCAGACTTTCAGCGGCACGAAGGAGACAGACCCTGGTGCATCGGGACCTGCACAGTGCGGTTGACTCGGGGTGCTGGGAAAACAAGGAACTCCTCCCCTCTCTGGGGGGTGGCTGTGATCCTGCCAGCACACGGGCTGAGAATCAGACATCTCATGTCGTCCTGTCCCCCGTCCCGTGTCCCCCCTCCCCCTCCCCTTTGCTTAGCAAGGGGAGCCAGTGAACTACACATCTTGTGAAAAGATTGACTATGTAATTTAGTATGAGCTCACCATATGCAAAGATATGGACAACCATTTGGAAAAAACAGGAGACAATATGACAGATAGTAAAGATCTCTGGTTGTCTAGCTTTGAAATTTATGCTTTCTTATGTCCTGTTCTGTTCTGTTTTGTTGTGTTTAATTTTATCCCTTTTTAAAATAAAATTTTAAAAAACTTAAAAAAATAAGTACAAAAGGAAAGGTAAGAACTAGCAAAGAGCAGAAAGGAAATATATCAGAGAGAGCAGGACCAGCCTTGCATACACAGAAGCCCAGGGGAAGAGAGAAAATGGTAAAATGAGGAATTGTCATGACCTCTTCCCTGAACCCCACAATGTTCTGTTCCATCCCTGTTGGTCTGCTTCACACCTATTGCTCCAAGTGTCTTACATGCAGTCTGTCCTGGGGCACTCTGTGGACCTCATTGGAGGCTGAAGTGGGGTCTCCTGAGGGCCCACCAAGCAGGGCGCCCACAAGGTAAGTGCTCCCAAAACTTCCTCTCTCAACCAAGAGGATGATAAGTGTAAGACCAGGAGACAATCCTGAGACAGAGTTACCCAGGCTGCCCTGGACCAGGCAGAGGTCCAGAGGAAAGGATCTGACGATGAGGTGAGAGAGAAGAGATGCTTGTGCTGAGCTGACTCTTTTACTCCTCAGCCTTTCCGGGCCTCCCTACTCACCGAGGCCACCTCTCTCCAGCAGGCCTCCAGGAATTCCATTCCTCATAACAGTTCCGCATGCAGACTCAGAATCCAGCCTCGTTTGCTGCATTATGAAAAGATCCTTAGAGACAATACCTATTTATGGGGAAACCCGCTGCCTCCCTGCCTAAGAAACCAGAGCCTGGGAGGCCCATAGCCTCTCAGGCCCACCTAGGATGACCATGTCCATCACTGGTACCCCAGCCGCCCAGTACCCTGCAGATGGGCCGATGAGGATCAATGTCAGGGCTGCTGCAAGTGCTGTGTCACTCATCAGAGCTGTGGTGACTCAGCGGCAGGGCTCGTGGGTCACGTCCCTCCTCCTGAGACGAGCACAGATTGAGGATCGCCCTTTAAACAACGCGCTTGCAGCTTCTTTGGGGTGGGGACCCAGGACGGGCTCCCGGCTAGCTTGTCCGGACCCACACTCCTTGTATCTCCTCTCATCCTTGTGAAAGCCACAGTCGGGCCCAGGCGTGGATGGAGGACTTGTGCAGATGCTTCCATCGGCTGTTCTTAATAGGAAGAAATTTGGGACAACCACAGCTCTAGAAGACGTCCAAGTTTTGGGATCCTATTGAGGTCTCCTGGAGTACCTGCCCCATTTCCTCTTCCTCAAATTAGGTTCCAAGCAGAGAACAAGCAGGAAACGATCACAGGAAAGATGCCCGAGCACCAGTCCCACAGGGCTCCCTCGCACCACTGTGGGCCATGGGGTGTGCCGGGATCACCCTGAGACAAGACGCTGCAGAGTTGTTTGCCAAAGTTGGTTGCCCCATGAAAGCCTGAGAACTGGCATAACCTGTGAGTGCCTCCAGATTGGCCGCCACAGATCTGCAATAAGGCGTCCCCTGCAGTGACTCTGACATTCCCCATGGATCAGAGGACAGGACCAGAATTACCATCTTCAGCCCCCTGGGTTGTACTGTCTGTCCTACTCCCCATAGCTATTCTGTTTTGGAAAATTTAGTCTCAACTGAAGCCTAAAGGAATCATTGTCGAGTAGAATTGTGTTCTATTTAACAGTGTCTGCTGTGTTTTCACTCTGTCTCAACAGGGATTCCACTAGTTCTTCTCGCCACTAAAATGCCTACCATGTAGCCATATTCCTTTCCCCCAGAGTGCTGCCTGTGTGCTTCCTGGAGATAAGTCTCTGACCCTTTCCATCCCTACAAGCCCAGTACTGATACCAAGCAAGTGACACAGAAAAGAACTTTGCAAAAATGAATCAGAGGTCTAGGCAAGGTGGGTATCTTCTCCAGGGTTCGTTTGTTGATGTCCCAGATCCACCTGGAGAGACGCACCCAGTGCAAACCTAAATAAAGAAGCCCCCATCAGGGCCCACCCTTTGTCCCTCAGCCCAGAGCCTGGAGCTGGCGCTCTGAGCACCCGCAGGGAGGGATGCCAGGCACCTGCTGGAAGCTTCCTCCTATATAGGATGATGCACAGCCTCTATCCATCAGCCACAACCTGGCACTGTGCAGTCGGCTCCCGAAGTCTCCAGAAGAGGACAGTGGGGTGTGCAAGACTGTGCTTGTTTCTCCCATGGCCTGCAGGTGCCGGTAGAAGGACCCAGGCCACCTCCCAGGGTAGGCCTCCTGCTCCAAGGAGAAGGAAGTTTCACTGAAGGTCACCCTAACAATAAGGCCACCTCCTTCTTCCCTGCAAGGCCTTCTGACAAAACCACGGCAAAGAAGAAGAGGGGAGCACTTGTCAGTGGTCCCTGAAATAATCCCATAAGTTAGGAGCATCTTCAATAAATGGAAAGCTGTCTGTGTAATTCATGGTCTTTCTCTCATGGGGCTGGGGAGGAAGAACCCTGAAGGAGGAGGGAAGCATCTTTCTGTCATGGCAAGAGCTGTGTAGCCAGCCCAGCACCTGCCACATGCCAGCCATCAGCACTGGGGACACAGTGATGCAGGTGTGAACTCTGACCTCAGCAATCAGACCGGTCCCTGGAGGAGAAAGAGAAATCATGCATGACATGGTCTGATCCAGACAGAGGGAAGCAGGAATACTCAGAGGATGGCTCCTAAGCCTTCCCATCCCCAGCCTGTCTTTCTGATCATCTGGAGTAGAGGCTGGGCTTTCACACCAGGGCTGGGGTGGAAGAACAGGAAGCAGACTAGAGGTTAGAGGCTGGTGGCCAGCCTATCAAAGACAACACCCCTTGGATTACTGTCATTTTCCTACTTCTTAGTCACGCTCTTCATGCTTTCTCTGAAATCTTCTGATTATAGTCTTTCTTTAGCTGTCCTGGAGAGGTGCTGCGCTGGAAGTGTATACTGGGGAGGTTGTCAGTGGCTCCCCTACACTGTCCTGGGACCTGGACATCAAAGAAACAGCAGTGCCTTCTCCGGAAATGTTGGTCTCCAGGAAAATTCTTCCCTTAACCTCATCTCTTCCTTGTTCTAAATACATGTATACCTGGTTGTTTTTTTTTTTACAATGTCCTCCTTTCTTTTCTGTGCAATAGTGGGCCCCCAAAACCATTCCCAAGCAGCTAAATACTTACTGGTCACTGCATTAGCTTCCTAATGTGTTTGTAAAATATCAACATGCATTAGTAGCTTTAAGCTATATACATTTATTATCTTACCCATCCAGAGGTTAGAAATCCAAAGTGAACCTCAGAAGACTAAGCCCAAGGAGTAGTCAGGGTAACACTACTTACAGGCAATTCAGGGGGAAAATCCATTCCTCGCTCCTTCCAGCCAGCAGAGGCTGCCTGCATTCCTTGGTTGGTGGCTTCCTGCCACCTCAAAACAGCAATCTAGCCAGTCTAGCCTCTTCTCCTATCATCCCCTTCTCTGACCATCTTGACTCTTACTTCACCTATAGAGATCATTATACTGGTTTTATTGGGGGCTCTTACATCAAGAGCTTGGATGGAGTCCCATGGATAATCCAGAATAAACTCCCAATCCCAAGACCCTCGTATGAGTTTTCTAGGGCTGCTGAAGCAAAGCATCACAGACCGGGTAGCTTAAACAGGAGAAATGTCTTTTCTCACAGTTTTGGGGGCTGGAAGTCCATGATTAAGGGGCCAACAAGTTTGCTTTCTTCTGCGGTCTCTTTCTTTGGCTTGCAGATGCCATCTCCTCCATGTTCATGCAGTCCTTCCTCTGTGCAGGTCTGTGTCCTAACTTTATCTTCCCAGAGGAGTACCAGTCAGGTTGGAACACAGCCCAATTCTGTGACCTCCTTTGGACTTAACTACCATGTTAAAAACCATACCTTCAAATACAGCCACATTCTGAGTTGCTGGGGTTTAGGACTTCAACACACGAATTTAGCAGAGGTTCAACTGTGGCTTTTTAGTCACATCTGCAAGATTCCTTTTGCCAGGTAAATAATTCACAAGTTCTAAGTATCTGGATGTGAAGTAATGTCTGGTTTTGGTTGTTTTGTTTCGTTTTTATCATTTTGAGACAGGGTCTCACTACACAATTCAGGATGGCCTTGAACTCACTTTGTAGGCCAGGATGACCTCTAAGTCAGTCATCCTCTTGACTCAACCTCCCAAGAGCTGGGATTACAGGCATATGCCACCATGCACAGTCAAGAGATATCTATTTTTGAACAACAACAAAATGTAACATTTTGGCAACTGGTTGCAAGTTCATCCCTGTAACACTATTATAATTATTAGAGCTCTTAAGACCCAGATTAATTCACATATGTACATTTTCATTTAGAAGTTTGCTCAGAATCCATGTAAATACAGACCTCGCAAAATTCAACCTCAAGTAAAATCACTCTGGAGCAGAAGCCAGAGTTCATTCACTGGGAAGAGGGAAGAAAAAGACCCATTGAAGGTGCCTGCTGTCATCTCCCATCCACTGGGAAAAGTGTGAGGGTGCTTTCTGGGTCCTGGCTTAGTAACCAGCCCAAGGATGGGCAGCAGGTGCAAGGCAAAGTCAAGACTAGGACAGTTGTTTTCTGTTGAAAAGGAATGAGGCCAGTTCCTGGAAAAGAAAGTGGCCCGGATGGGTGCAGAGTGGGTGTGGCTGTCCCACGGCCAGACAGGCTGCTGGAGGAGGAGGCAGACACACCTGTTTAGTCCTCAGGAAGAAAGGGGATGGCCAGAGAATGATGTCTCCTATGGGAAAGGCCTGGGATGGTATGCGAAGCACTTTTCCCATACAGTCCATGAAGGCAGCATTCTTCTACTGGTTCACTCAACAATTAACTATTGAGAACCTCCTGGGTGCCACTCTGGACAGTGGGAAGAAGGACAGGAACAAAACAAACAAAAAGCCCTCCATTCTAGAACATTCTCCCTGGGAAGGCATGTAGAATGTTCTAGAATGAGGGCGCCCTCCATTGAATAAGGTGGTGTTGGAGGGGGTTATAATAGTAGATATTATGAAGTCAAGAAATAGGCTGAGAAGAAAAAGTGGCAGTAAGTGGTCTTTGACAGTGTGGTCATTGGAATGTTCTCTGGGAAGGGGACATTGGCATTGAGACCTGAGTGAGGAGGAGGAGATAGTCAAGTGAGAGTCTGGGGCAGAACATTCTAGCAAAGAAGTGAAAAGTGAGGGCAGAGGACACTCGTGGGAGGTGAAGGTACTGTCTACTTTACTTTGAATTTTAAATGTACCTCCAAAGGCCCAGGTGATCCTCAGCGTAGCACTGTTAGGAAATGCTATTAAGAAGTACAGCCTAGGGGAGGAAGATAGGTCATTGGGAGCAGGCATCTGAAGAAGGTGGAGGGAGTCGAGTCCTTCATCTTCCTCTCTTTGCTGCCCAGCCGTAATGATAAGGTAAGCAGCTCATTCTACAGGGGGCTCACCACCGTGGTGTGCTGCCTGACTGTAAAAAGAGCTAATCCTCCGTGGACTAAAACTTCTAACCTTGTAACTAAACAAAGCTTCTCTATTTATAAACTGGCTGTTTCTGGTATTGGAGAGCTGGCCAACCAATCATTTCTCCTCTTTTCTATCTTGCGTCTCTCCTTCCCACTGCAGCTGCCATCCCAACCCTGGCCTGCAGTGCTGTCTGTTGGGCACTGTGCTGTCTGACTTGTAACTCAGTTTAATGATGTCCGTCATTCAGGTGACCCTTCACACTTTCTTTGGTTCATGTGTCTGACTTTAAGAAAAAATCCCTATGGTAACTTTAAATTTTATAAATCAAAATTCTGCAAAGCTTTAATCGTGCAAGATGAAGCCATCCTAGACATATGTTGTAAAACATCGTGAGCCTACGGTTAACAACAGGGCATCACGACCTCTAGGTTTATCAAGTGAGTAGATCCAATGGTAAGTGAACCTGGAGGCACCATTAGCACCCAGCTTTGCAAACCAGAAAGCTGGTAGTCATCAGTGACCCCTTCCCTCTTTCCTAGATTCAATTTGTCACTGTGCTGTGTTGATTTCACCCTCTAGCGATCTCTCAAATTGATGATCAAGCTTCTAATCCCCTTTTCCCCAACCCTCCTCCAGCCTGGTCCACCGCAGCATGCTTATTGTGGGTCATACTACCTTCATCCCATCCCTCTCTATCTGTTCTCCACACAGCAGCCAGTGGTTTTCTGTAAAAATATGGATCGCTCCCCTTCTGCGTAATACTAATGCTCTCAGGAGAAGGAGGCTAATATGTCTGTCTGACTGCTCCACCTCTATCCCAGCCTCACCTCAGCCTCCTCCCCTATCACAGCCTCTCCTGTGCACCCTTTGCATCTCTGCGCAAAGGTCAGATCCTCAGGGATACCTTGCTCTTTCCTCTTTCTCACATTCTCATAAGATCACGATCCTTCACCTCTGGCCATGGATCTCTGTTATATGGATGCAGTAATTTACAGTATTGGTTAGTGTGCTTCTTCACTATCATATTTTTCTTGCTTGATGTATATATGAGTCACAACTTAATAGTTTGGTTTAGTATGGTTTGGCTTTACTATGATAAGAAAGAGAGATGCAGCAGAAGAACTGTACTTACAACTTTGAATTTGGATGTTTCCCCAGGCTAGTGATAGGAGGCACAGTTCTCTCTCGAGGTCCAGGCAGCAGCAGTGAGTCCAAGCTGACACCTCTGTTATGGTGCCCAGCCATGAATTCAAAGCTGAGGGCCAGTAGAAAGAATCAACAAAAGTAAATAGGAATGGGGGGCCCTATAGGTACAGCAGGTAGCAGAGGTCCTAGAGAAGACTGCAAGTTATTGTGTGGGAGCATTTTGCTTTGGAAGGAATTGTTGGGAATCATTTTCTCAGAAATAGTAGAAAAGGAAGATACAGAAGGTCTTTGCATGGAGCTGAAGGGATTCAGGAAGACACTTAATCTTTCCAGTGTGCTAGGAGTATTCCAGGAGTTACAAAACAAATATTCATTCAATAGACACTAAGTCTCCAAGAAGAAGACAGAGCCATTCCCTAAGTAAAAGGGATGGCCGATGAGGAAGACAGAACCAAACAAATTACTTCAGTAACTGTAGCAAGTGCTGTTATAAAAGTAACCATAAAATTAAAGAGAAATCTACTTTTTGTTTTAGGATAAGTATTGCAATAACTATTGTCAAAATTCAGAAAACAACTTCTGGTGGGGATGTAAGGAGTTTTGAACTCTCCCACACTGCTGGTAGAAAAGTCCCGTGGTGCAGCCACCTTGGAAAATAGAATTATCACACGATATGGCCATTTGACTTCTGGGTGTACACAGAACAAGAGGGACTCAAGCAGATGTTTATATGCCCATGTTTACAATAGCATTATTCACGGAAGTCAAAATCTGGAATCAACCCAAGTGTCCATCAACAAGTAAGTGGATAAACAAGATGTGATCTACACGTGCAATGGAATAGTATTCATTTTGTAAGAAATTTTGCCCTTGGTGGTGGCACATGCCTGTAATCCCAGAACTCAGGGAGGCTGAGATAGGAGGGTTGCAAGTTCAAGCCCAGCCTGGGAAACTTTCAGATTCAGCAAGATGTGGTTTCACAAAATAAAAAAGACTGGGACTGAACCTCAGCGGGAAGGCCCTGGGTTCCATTTTAACTCCTGGGGGAAACGGAGGAAACTGTGCCCGTGCTCCAACACGGATGAACCTTGATGACCGCACGCTGAGTGAAACAAGCCAGTCACACAGGGACAAATGTGTGATTTCACTTGCATGTGACATCTAGGGTCGTCAAAGAGCAGAACAATGGCTCCAGGGACTGGGGAGAGGGAGAATGGGAAATTAGTGTTGGACAGGCATAGAGTTTTAGTGCAGGAGACAAAAGTGTTCTAGAGACAAGAGGGTGGTACCAGGTGAACAGGGAGGCCACTGAGCCACACACGTGACAATGATTCAGAGGATAGATTTATGTTTATAGATGTTTTACCATGATTAAAATCAACCATTTTAATTCAAATTATTTTAATTAATGAGCATGAGAGGGTTTAACTATCCAAGGATGTTAAGGAAAGAATGGACACAAAGACCAGGAGCAGAAGAGAAAGGAGGGAGGTATTTGCATCTAATGCACACCAGCCAATGGGACCAGGACCTCAGGTATCTCTCGCTTGGACCCTGGAGGTCCTCAGCAAACCTTTTCACTGTTCTCAGCTCTGAATAAGATTCTGGGAGGACGAGGAGATGCTGACCACATTTGGATGCTTTTTGTACGTTCAAGTGTGACCCGGATGCTTGGAAATGCTATTCTGTGAGAAATAGGGCACAAGGTCATCAGCCTGCTGGGGACGGTGGTGCTGGGCAAGAGGGAGGAGGCCATGGGCAGTGCTTTTGATGTCTAAATGATATTCATGAAGTTTTGGATCTGTCCAGTGGGGAATAAGATGAGAAGACCAAGGAAGGGCTAAGAGGTAGCTGAGAAGCAGACAGCGCCCCCCCCAAAGCACAGATTCCAGGGGCCCCGGTGGCACGCTTTGGAGAATGCTCTTAAGCCTTGCTAGTAGCCTAACAGAGGAAGAATTCAGAGCACTGAAGATTGTCAGGTCTCTTAAGATAAACGTGACTATATTATCTAACATTTTCCCCAGACTAAGTCTGGAATAAATGAAAATTGATTGGAGCCATTGATCAGAGTAAATGTGTTTCCAAGTTCGGCCACTAGAACCCTACAGATGAGTGAGGGGAAAAGTTTCAGCTGGCACACAGGCTCACCTTAAAATGTCTAGCCGTTTCCATTTTTACTGTGTCTTTCTTATGAATTCCAGGAGCACACGTCTTGTTAGTGTTACTGGACAGGGAGGGGGTCCTGGATGGGGTCTAAAAGGTACTTTTATTCCACGGCTACCCCAAATGCATTTAGTCAAACCGCAGCCGCTCCAGAAAATACCTGCTTTATCTGCAGCAGGCTTCAGCTATGGACTTGTTACAAATGACCCTGCCCTGCAGCCCCCACAGATAATTCTGCCCTCTTCATTCAGATCCAGGAAGAGTCTCTCCCCTGTCCATGGACACACTACACAAGCAACCTCCTGTAAGCCATTCTGCGTCAGCTGGTACACTGTGCCCTCTTAGGTGGCAGCCCTTCACCCTAAGTTCCCATGAAGCCTCTCCTGGATGGTGTATGCCTATTCGTGATCTCTGTCTCAAGTCGTGCCCACTGAGCAAGTAACATCATGGTCACTGGTGTCCAGAGTGACTAGCACTGAGCTGGTTACAACAAAGACAGCTGACAGCCAGGAAGCAACAGAGAACTACAAGTAATTGCAGGAGCCAGCATAGCCGGTGGCCAAAAGAGATTCTGAGACATGTCAGGAGCTGCTTGCCCCCAGGGGCAGAGAAAACCGCTACCACTTAAAAAGATGACAGCTGACAGCCACTGGCATTCAAAGGCCAGGGCTGCTAGCACTAAAGAGTTAATCAGTGGGTCACGGTGGTAATTTCAGCCTTCTAAGCCGTTCATGCATGAGGATGGAGTGTTCGAGCCCAACCTGGGAAATTTAGTGACTTATGGAGACTCTGTCTCAAAAGTCTTTTAAAAGGGGTTGTGGACTGGGGATGTAGCTCAGTGATCCTAGGGATATAGGATCCCCAAAGCAGATGGACAGTGATAATGGTCATCAGGCAGGCTGAGGAACTGGTCCATGTCTAATTTCCTTCTTGCAGTAGATTACAGAGCAGGAAAGTTGAGGGACCCGAGGATGACAAAGACATCCATGTTGGTAGAGGAAGGCTAATCGGGGTCCGGGCAGGGCTTCTGTGAGAAGGAAGGTTCACACCCAGGATGGACAGACAGCTGAGTACGTCCTCAGTACATCGTCATGGACCGGCAGGTGTAGCATAGGGCGACTGGTGCCAGGGAGCTGCACCCGAGCAAAGCTGTGGATGGTAAAGCAAAAGAAGTCATGGTTCAGGAGAGTCAGAGGGGCATTCTTTCTGATTTGGTGTTTTCCTTCTGGAAGCATATGGTCGAAGGAGTGTAAAAGTATTAGTGATTTTTGTCTGTTTATACTGTACAGGTTTTAGTACCTTCTATGTAGGAACTCATTTAATCTTTACAATGACCCTGTGAATTACAGCTTTTTTTTTTTACAATGAGGGAACTAAGGTAGAGAGTGGCCAAGTGACTTGCCCAGGGTCACACAGCCAGTGAGTGGCACAGCCAGGCACCCTATTAAGCTCTGCCTTGTTAAAAGGGAAGGAGGCCTAGTAAACAGGACCTGTGACCAGCCCAGCCTGGCGTGTGAGTCCTGCCACCCCAAAGGCGACTGGGCCATGGCTATTCGTGAAGTCAGATCTGGGAATGGTGACACCGCGTCAGCTGGTCCATCCCTCCCTGCCCCACCCTAGCTGCCCTTGAGGATCCAGGTCATAGAGAGGTGTCATCCTGTGACATCACAGGGAGATGACAGATGAGATGACTTTGCCAAAAGAGTGACAAGGTCTCTACTGACAAGAAGAGACACAGCTGTGAGGCAGCCAGGGAAGGACAGACCTCTCTGAGCAAGGGGTGGCCACAGTCCCCACAGCCCAGAGAAGCATAGAGACAAAGGGGCCCTAAGGGACCAAAGCTGGGTGACAGGCCAGGACCTGAGCACCTAACTATGCCCTGCTCACTGTGCTACCAGCTCAGAAAAGAACTCTCAGTGTAGAGTATCAGAGGCTACTGTTCATATCTTTCTGTTTTTGTGTTTTTCTCTGAAATTACATTATTCACTGCATCCCTTAAATATTCATTGTCTCCCATGTAGAATATGGTGTCGGTTTCTATATTTGGTCTTGTTCTCCACTGTCTGGTACATAGTAGGTGCTCATTAATATCTAGTTTAAACCCTACCTTAGATCAAGCTTTTCCATGTATGGGGGCCCTCGGCCTGGGAATGAACACCCTAGCTTGGCGGTAGAGGGCACAGCCCACCAGAGCCCAGGTAGGAGGAGCCTTACTGTCTCAGCCTCTTCCAGTGCTGAAGAGGCAGTCAGTGGACTCTCAGTACCTGGTAGTAGGGTCACATTTAATGAGGTGCTGATGGTGCATGTATGGGTGTTACTGAAGGGCTGGCTTGAGATTCTAAATGTTCCGTTTGTAAAACAGCTAAAAGTCGAAGTATGCACAAGAGAACAAATATTTTTGCCGCTTAGTGGGATATCATCCGAGTTTTATAGACTCCTAATACTCGTGTTCTAACCCCCATGACCTCAGAAGGTGACCATATTCAAAAAGTCCTTGCAGATGCGCTTGGTTAAGAGGAGGCCACACTGGGAAATGGTACGCTCCTGATCCAATATGACCTGTACACTTCTAAGAGAGGGGAAATTTGGCAGACAGAGAGCACCAAGTAAGGACCACAGAAGGCCACAGAGGCCTCCTGAAGCAAAAGAGAACCAAAGATTGCCAGTCAACTCCCCAAAGTTAAGAAAGGCTGAAATAACTTCTCTCTCAAAGCCAACATCCACGCCCAGACTCAGCCTCCAGAACCAGGGAGAACACACGTCTGTGGTCCAGGCCACCAAGTGTGAGGCGACCTATACCAGCAGCCCTGGCAAAGACCCACGGCTGTTTCCACAGTGGCTCCTGGCCACAGCAGGTGCATGCATCATGGAGAATCGCTGTGGAAAGAGGGTGATGGCGCCCTTGTTGCTAAAAGAGGACACAATGAGCCGGTCCTTGTCAGGTCAGGCGAATGTTCCCACTGACCAGCTGCCTCTGGGTCTAGACCGCACGTACCCCGAGTTTCCCATTCCCCACACGTGGAACACTCTCCCTCTGTACGCTCACCTCCCTCCTCTTTCCAGCCTGCCCCATGCCAAAGCTCAACGCCCACTCACCTGGCTTGTCATCAGATGTCCCATTTGTGCAAATATCTAGATTGATTCACACATAGGAGAGGTACTGCAGGCTGGGGAACGAGAGAGCTGCCCAGCACATGGTGGAGGACTGCTCATGCCGGTCAGCTGGGCCTATGGCTAGACACCCGAGAATGGCTACGTGTTATGCCAACTGCCCAGCTAAGTGTGCAATGCAGCCTGTTTCTGCGAGGAAGAGACAGGATGTCTGCAGTCTGGAGGGTGCACACCAAGGAACTGAGCTCTGGACACTACAGCAGGGAATGGTCTGTACTTTATTCCTTTATGCTTGTACATATATCATATGTTTTCATCTGGAAGAGTGTGTGTGTGTGTGTGTGTGTGTGTGTGTGTGTGTGGGTGCATGTGCACATGTGACAGAGAGACAGTGACGGAGACACACATAGAAAGACAAACAGATAATATGGTTTAGTTCTCTGTAACTGAGAATTCCACAACCATGGATTCAATCAATATCAGATCCAAAATAACTAAAATATATTATGTCTGTGCTGAACACGTGTGGATTTTTTTTGGGGTATTATTCCTTCCACAATATAGTATAACAACAGAACAACTAGAGCTTATACTACTTGTATAAGTATCGTAACCGAGAGAGGATTTTAAGCACAGTAGAACATTCATAGGTTTTACGCAAATACTACACCATTTAGCGTAATGCACATGGGACTAGTGTATGTGCGAGGAAGTGTGTCCTGAAACAAATCGATCTCCTGTGAATATGGAGGGGTCACTGTACTACTAAAACTCCTGAGGAGATCCGGAGCCTGGCCAATTTTTCCCCAGGATGCTCAGCCTCTATGTTGATTTGAGGCAGCCCTGAAGAAGAGGTAGAGTAGAGATGATTCTTATTACCAGCTTCTCTTGGACCCAGCATGTCAGGTAAGAGGCACTGACCAACAATCCTAATTGACTAAGACTAAGGGATTTCCCAGAATACAAAATTTTTGGCCACCTTAGACTAAATAAACCTTAGACTACACACACACGCACACACGCACACACGCACACACCCATGAGTGCGCATGCAAAGAAAGCACATGGGACTCTGAAAGGGACCACAGAACCTATGTGCAGCCAGCTTGGGACATATCGGACCCTTTGCAGTCACATGCAAGGTGCTCAACCTGCCCTGGGGAGAGAGCATCGCTGTTCATCAACTGTTCTTCCCAGCGAGCTCTCTTCCAGTTGAAGCCGGGACTATAGATTAGAACACTCATGGCTTCTCCAACAATGCGAGATATTCCTTTACGGGGGCCTGACCTCTTCTGAGGGTGCCGGGCAAGGCCGCGGGTCCTGGGCAGGAGGCTGCTTCAGTCTCAGCACTTCCTACTTCGAGACATTTCAGACTGACTACCTGACTTGGGTCAAATTTCATGGAGTTTCAGATTCTAAAAACTCTGGTTATGTGTGTCATCTCTCCCTTTCACCCTCCCCAACTCCGTCTCTGAAAGTTTCTCTCTCATCTTGGCTCTGTTTTACACGGTGGAAATTAAATTTGTGAAAGAGAATGTTACCTTCTCTTATCTAGAGAAACTGGGGCCCAGGGAGGTTTGGCATCTTGTCACAGGTCCTGTCTGGCTCAAGAACAGAAGAGCGATTATCTGTGTAGCACCGCCCAGGAGGCTGAGAGTTATCACTGCGTTCTCCATGATGCTGACTCTACACAGCCTGTGAGTGGCCACAGGGGTGGGTCTCCCATTTTTACACAACTCCTCCCAAGTGCACACAGTCTCTGGAAGAGCATGTGTGTATATCTCATTGCAAAACAAAAAGCAAACCTCAAATCAGTCAGTAGAGAACACAGAATCAACAGACCACGTAACATCTCTTCACTTTTCTCTGCAAGTTGCCTCTTGATCCACACTGAATCCAGTGCTAAAGAAACCAGAGGCCCCTTCTCTCACAGTTGCGGTCTGTCTTTCCACTTAAACTTTCCGGCTTTGCCTTTATCTTTATCTGCCTCTGTTATCTGTTTCTCCATCACTATACGATGTTCTGATCCTTCAGTCTTCAAAAGGAAGAATCTTCAGGACAAGCACATTTTCTCTTGCTAATATCAGTCAATTGCTAGAGCATCATTTCAAGATCTATTCATGACCACAAATGTCTGTCTATGTCCTTTACATAAAACCTCTTTTACACACCAGGAAGACAGAGAAAAAGGAGCAAAAGGAATAAAGCCCAATTGTACCTCATTATATGAAGTTGCCAAGTCTCAGAAAAGGACATTCAGCTCCCTGGCTCCCACGTCAGAGAACATGATGACCCCTAAATTTGTCCAGCCCATCCAAAGGCACCCTGATTCCTCCGCCACATAGCTGGGCTGGTTCGAGCGAGGACCTGCCCAATCATTGGTGACGTCAGATTGTTTTGGTTGAGTTCATTCCTAAGCCATGAAACAGTTAAGAGCTATCCTGTCCCACTGGCTGCCAGACTCATAAATGTGGATCCACGTGTACTTCCTTGTGGCTCCAACACACGCCGGCTCACCATTTGCCCACACCCAGAGGGAGAGAAGACAACAGCAAGCAGCACAGCCACCTCACATGCAAATCAACCCTGAGGGTGCAGCTGGACTCCTCCTGCTGCTCCTGGGCAATGCTCCTGGGCAGGCCCTGTGGAAGATGCCATCCTGGTCGCTGTGCACTCATCCTTGTCCTCGGCCTCCTGTTTGACACTGTGGGCCTGGTCCTTTTGCTGGTGGGCATCTTTGCCCCACTGGATTACTGGGACTTCCTGGTCTACACAGGGGCCCTGTTCCTGGCTTTCAGCCTGCTGTTCTGGGTCTTCTGGTATACCTTCAATATCGAGGAACCTCTTGAGAAACTGAACTTGTAGCTTGACTGTGGACAGAGGAGGATGCATGCGCCACATGCAGCTGTGAACCTGAGGCTGGCAGGCATTAACATGTCACAGTGCCCATCCAGGATGTCCCATGGGGACCAGGTGAGTGCACACAAGTCCTGCCTGGCAGGGTGGCCTGGGAGGCTGGGACAAGCAGCGACAGGCCAGGACAGAATAGGCAAGCAGCTGGCCTGTACCCCAACTAGGGGTTCTGTAAACATGGGCTCTAGTCAATGCTGTGCTGGACCAGCGAGGAGAATCTAGAGCAAATGGGAAGCATTTTCTTCACAGAGGCCAGAGATGCTCTACCACCCCGCGCATCTCCGATATAACGTGACGATCCTGCAGCCATGCGACAGGGCAAGTTAGCCCTTTAGTTTGGAACTGTAGGGAACAGAATCCATCTTGGTTCTCCCACTGGGGAGAATTCCTGATTGGGAAAGAAAAGCTTCTGGCAAAAGCAGAGGGTGGAAATTTCTCTAGTGGCTCTTTATGGCCCTGCCTGCCAGGAGGGGTGTGCGCCAGGCTGCGTGGTAGCAAGCAGAGCAGAACTATCCAGAATGGCCCCTCTCACTTGCTTCCTCCTGTACCTGCCAAGGTTGGGCCCACAAGGAGAGTCAGGTCCTGCCCCCACGTCCACTTAGCAGCACCCCAACCCCACTCTCCTCAAACACACTACATGCAGCCCACACATATGCCTGGACCAGCCACGGAGATCCAGAAGTCAACTGACTGTGGATTCTTGGTTTTCATCTGCCCAGCTGTGTGTCACAGTCACATAAGTAGCTCACTAACTGTAGGGTGCCAAAGAGGCAAAGCGTTGTGATATATTCAACAGAGACAGTGTCTAGAAGATGGGGCTGGTCTGGCCCTTACCACTCTGAATTAGAGAAGGGCAGTGGCCCCAGGGGACACTCCAAGCTTTGGTTAGTTTGCCATTCCCTCTTACCCAGATGGGCTGGGGCCTGCAGTCAGGCGCAGCCAGGCACTCCCTTTTGATGAGGTGATATAAAAGCAAAGGTCACTGCTGAACTGGAAGAAGGAAATGATGATTGTAATTTTATGGGAGTAAAGAGCAGCACACCGAGGAGGTCTCTATGGAGTGCCTGGTGGGTGATGAGGAAAGGGTTGGGACCTCGGAATGCCTAGGACCCCTCTGAGGCCGCACTCTTAGCTGGGTAACCTCGGGCAGGCTGCATCACACCGCGAGCCTTAGGCTTCTCAACTGTAAACAGCGAGTGGTATCCCACAGCCTTGTGAAAAGGGCCACGAAGGGGTAAGGCAGGGACAGACTCTGCAAGTGATGCGGTTCCCATAAACATCAAGTGTCGCTGTTACACATGTGGGCTGAGGTGAGTAAAGCAAAGCAGAACCCGATTTGAGAATACTGGCAATGGAGAAGTTAGTAATGGCGGGGTCAGCTCACACTTCGCATTGTGAAAGTTCAAAGCCAGGAGTGTCGCCCTCCTTTGTATGCTGGATCATTGACATAGGTCAGCTAACAAACAGCCTGTGTCAATTCCTTTTCATTTTGTGACCTTTGGCCGGGGCGTAATCACAAGTTGTATTTATGATTTACGGGCAAAACTGTAACAGGCTTCGCCAGTTCTTCTATTCTCGGAGTGGGGGGAAAGCAGGGAATGTGACTCCTCACTTTAGAAGTGATGCCTCCATTCATCGTGTGTCCTTCGAGGATTTGGTAACCTAAGGTTCACAGGACTTGTCCTGTTCTGTCCCTGACATGAGGAGGTCATGCTTCTGGTCTGGTATGCACAGAACAGGACGTCTACATTGTAAGTTCCCTGGAGATGACAGCAGCCCCACCACTGAACTTTAAGGGCTGCCCAGAGGCTTCTGAGCAGCTCATTTCTACACCCCGGCTGGGTACCAAGCATGACATCCGCCCTTTGGTTTTTATCACTCAGTGGCTGTATTTTCAGAATGGTGTGCTCCCATTTCTATTTCTTAGGATTTTCCTATAGATAAGCGTAAGGCTCCAGGGCAAGTGAGGCAAGGACTCTTTTCTGTTCTTTTACAGCAGGATGTCTGAGATATTACAGCCCACAGACAGGCACATACAGCCTACATACATGCCTACTTACCTTATTGCTTTCCTATGCATCCAACACAATGATACACAGACACACACACACACACACACACACACACACAGAGGTCTCCTCACCTTATTAACACGTGAGCACACTATACGTGTCTGCTGCATATACGTGTTCATACACACACCAGCATGCCCCCACACACATTTACAAAACCTAATCACATCCACAGCACCCCACCCAGAAACACGCTCACACTCCCTCACAACTGCTGCACACCCTCACAGAAACACACTCTTACCCACACAAGCACACTGACTCCCTGGAATCCAAAGTTGCAAGTATGGAAAGCTCCCTCACAGCCAGAGCCTTGGAAAGTGAAACTTGTTCTTCTGCACTGGCTTTTTCCAACAGATGGACTCTGCCCGTGGAGGGTGCAGGGAAGAGGCCACGCCTGCCTGGAGGTGAGCTGGCCAAAGGCCCCTGCACCTGTTCGGCAGGCCGAACTTGTGCCCAAGCAGACACAAGTGTTGGGACCAATGACACAGTGAAACATTCATCAGATCTCTCCAGGGATTTTTTAATCAAAAAGGAGAGAGAACACAAACACACAATACTTCATAAAGTACTCAGGAAAAGCTGAGTCCCAGGCAATCAGCCCTGTCATAAGCAGGCCTGAAAACTAGGAAGGGGCACAGTGCCTCAAGGGGAGACAAGGGGCCATGTATGTGGCCACACTGGTTTTAAATCTCTGGCCTGGCTTCTAGGAACTAGATGAAAACGTGGCAGCCAGAGACAGCCTGGCGAGGGTTGTTCAGGCAAAGGAAAGAGTGCAGAGATGAAAGGATTAGCGAGTCCAGACAAGACTGAGCAGACACATGAGACGCGGCGTTTAGGATCTTCAGTGCTGACCACGGAGAATTTTAAATGCCAGCTGAATATTTTGGTGAGGATGGAGAAGCCTTCAATGACATCACAGACTGGAGAGTAATACAACCCCACTCTGCTTGAGAAAGAGTAAGTTGGCATTGTGAACACAGTGGGTTAATAAGGAGAGTCCCAGAGAAATAGACACATAATTCAAGAAGATGAGGTGTGACTCATAAAGACTAACCGAAATGATGGCCATGAATGGAGGGGCAAGGTGCAGAGACAGCAGAAGGAGAGGTCTGTCCTGGTATCTTCCAGGAGACACGCAGTACCAAAGACTCAGTGGCATGAGGTCAGGAGAAGGAATGTTTGGTTAAATGACGCACTTTCTTTTGGACATGGAGAACTTTAGATACCAATGGAGCAGAACAATCTGACTGTCCTCAGATACGCAGGTCTTTCATTTTTGTTTTGTGATTTGGGGCATTGAACCCAGGGCCTTTGCACTGAACTACATCCCCAGAACCCCTGCATCCCTTTAAATTTTATTTTGAAATAGGGTCTTTCTAAGTTGCTAAATTGCCCAGGTTGGACTCAAACTTTTATTAATCTGCCTGTCGCAGCCAGAGAGACTGCTGTAGGATTACAGGTGTGCACCACCATGGTCAAATTTGAATGTACAGATTCTTAACACGAAGAGAGGTCAGACATGGCGATGGAGGAAGGATTGGAGGCATGATTGTAAATGAGATTATAGAAGGCGGGGAATGATACAAGATATTGTGAGAACAGAGAGAGGAACCAATAGAGAGAGGAGAGGGAAAAGAAAGAAAAACTAAAATTCACCGAACTAAGCCCTAGGGTTCCACACATGGTCTTGCGTCCCCTGTAAACAACACCTTGGGAAAAGTGGAAGGAGGAAAGTATCATTGGTATCATCACCATCATCATTTCCCTTTCACAGATAAAGATAATAAAAATGAGAAGGGTCAACTTGACCAACCTGTCAGACAAAACCTGGTACCTCTGTCTCTTGTTCATTCTCTTTCATTAGACACCACTGGCCCAGATGTGGCCTGAAGCCAAATCAAACCCACATCCTATTTTGTGACCAAAGTTTTATTGGCTCCCAGCCAACTCATTGACTTATATTGACCATGGTTTCTTTATGCTGGCCCAGCAACACTGAGTAACAGAATCCATATAATCCTGCGAGGATCATTGTATTGACTACCTGGACTTTCTGGCCAACTTCTGGCCCACCTATGGCCTATATTTGGGAAATGGGGGCAAGAAGGCAGTGTGGGGAGCCTAAATGGAAGTTCCCAGTGATGATGAGGGGGTGACGCTACAAAGGTAGGAAAGAGGAAAAAGAACCTTAGAGATCATATTACAACTGGGGGAACTGACCTTCAGACACCTTCAAGAAGTTGAAATCTACAGAAAAATGACCAGTCTTGGCAATAAGCCTATATCAATAGATGGGGGAAAGATTAGATTAGTGCTACTTATGGAGTGACTGTCGGCAGGAAAAAAGAGTGGGTGCAGAGGCGACTTCCAATTATTTGGTGTCGAAATTAAGGAGGCAGAATTGTTAGCTGATGGCATATTCGATCTGAGGTATTTTTAGAGGAAGAGATACAGAAAATGGAGCAGGATAACAAGCAGAGGAGAGTCACTGAGTAGACAGGGAAAGAGGATGGCGAAGTGATAAATGAAGAGAGACCACTGACCATGTGCTGGGTGGGAAGAGAGGGAGAGATCTAGCACCCAGAAAAAGCGTTAGTTTGCCAGAAGAGAAGACATGGCGGAGTGGACTCGGCTGGTCTCATGTTCATGAGCTCATTCACGGCTTACAACTCTTGCATGAGGGATTCAAGTCCCCATTTTGCAGGGTGAGGTGAGGGAGTGGGCCTCAGCTTCAGGGTTAATCCGAGAGAGGTTTACTACTGAAGGGCAGCACCAGGACCCAAACCTAACTGTGGCTGCCTCAAGAACTACACTGTCTCACCACACGCAAGCCTGAAAAGATGAAGCTGGGCCTTGGCTGATGTGTTTGATTTTCATTTACTCAATGTAGGTCCCGTCAAATGGAGCAGACTCAAGCCAAGATGCTCCCTATTTCCAGTGTACCCTCTGATAATATCCAGGAGAAGCCATAGGCTGCGATGCCAAGGATTTCAAAGCACCCACAAGGATGATGGGAATGACTGGGAATGCCACACTCCACCTAGAGCCCAGAACCGCTCTGTCAGGCCTCTGACAATGCTGCTGCCGCCCCAGCTGTTGGTGGAGATTCTGAGAAGCCGTGAAGTTCTCCCAGTGGGGTTTATATGACAGCAATGCTGCTGTGGCTTAGATGGCCAAGAGAGAAGTCCCATCTCTACTGCTTCTCTGTCCTTTAAAAAAAAAACTGACAATTGGAACTGAGCTCAAAAGTCCACATAGGGTCCTCTGAAAGCTCATATTCCCTAATATCGTTGATGTTGCTCTGACTAGTTGGACAGACTCTGGGAGACCCTGGAGGGCTCTACCCTGCCCACACCACCCAGTGGGCATGGGGTATCGTATTCCAATATGTGAATGAACAACCAGTGCTGTGTGTGAGAGGACCTTCCCCTCTTCGGTGGGGTATGCTGGGCACTGTCCTGCAGTCCTGCCCACTTGCACAGCCAGGCCACACAGGTGGCTCATATTGAGCTTTAAGTCGAACGAAGCCCTCTAAGCAATTTTCTGACAGACAAGCTCGGTCTCCGCTGTGCTGTGTGTGTGTCTTTCACTTCAAGACCTCAAAGCCAAGGCTTAATTTTTAGCTGAAATTTCACATGGTCAAGTGCAGCCCAACTACAGCAACTCCGAGGGTCAGCATCCCTCGGCCCATCTAACAGATGGGCTCCACTGTGTCACCCAGGCTTGCCCTGTCCCACTAATTTATATTTCCCCAAGTCTGATTTTGTAATTTGTATTTATATTACCACCCCTTAAAATGTGCGTTTGTTTTCTTTAAACTGCCTTGTATCTTTTAACTAAATAAAGAAGTGGGTTTGGACTGGTGTTTTCTCATGACCGCGTAATTCTGAGTCTGCATGATTTCCTAACAATTTTCAAAACCCCCGTTTCAAGGCATTGGCTCACAGTCCATTGACCCTGTCATGAGGATCCTGAAATTCTAATGCATAGAGTGATGGGAGGAGAACACAGATCACCCCAAGTCTATGCAATCTTCTACCATCTCTGTTCTCAGCTACCAGCCTGGCTTCTCAGAGTTAGGCTGGACCCAGAAATCTGAAAATACTTCATGGGAGAACATCCTAGTTAAGACATTGAAAGGAAGATCTGTCTCCTATTCAGAACCTTCCTTGGCTATATTTACATGTTCTTCTATTGATCCACCCAGCTGGCCGTTTCTTTGTGCGTCTGAGCTGACTGTGTACTAGGAGAGGTCATCTTCTCTTACTTGGGGTTCTGAAATAGGTATAAAAGGAAAAGTTGCTAATAATCAAAATCACTCCGTCCTCCGGAAGGCTCTGTGGTACAGGCCTCATAACTTCTCTTTACGTGACCAGTTGGCTGTTTTGTTTTGCCTTTTATTTTTTCTTAATTCTAGAAATGAAACTGTTTTCTATTTCTTTGGCTGAATACAAAATACCATCACTGGCTTTCACTTAGCAGAATCCATGTTCTTCAAACTATGCAAATTTTAAAAAAATACGATCATACTCAACCCAGAACATATGTTAGCATTCCAAAAAGGCTGACAGAGCCGAGGCTGGCTGAGGAGTAGTGATTCTCACCTCACACAGCACACTCACTCCAGGGAATTTCCCAGCCTTTGTACTTCGTCCTCTCTCTTTCTTTCTCCTTCCTGTGTCTGTTACTGTGCCACTTAAAGGCAGTGAAATGAGTACACAATGGTTCTCTAGAGACGACATATGTTTGACTCTTTTCTCCCACATTAGAAGATATGCTCTTGCAAGATGGGACATCTGACTAGGCCTTTAGAAGGTGGAGGTAAAGTAAATGTGTGATAGCAGGACAGGAAGTGAATTAAACTGAATTCCAGAAGGTTGCTTACTAGCCATTGGATTAGTTCCCAGGAAGAAAAGTGTAGTTCACAAAGAGACTTCTGGAATTTACCCTGGTTACCCTGGAACCATCTTTAAAAGTCTGGCACTGAGAAGGCGCACCCAGATAGCACATGTAGAAACGGGAGGGCAGCCTGTGGAGTGAGGCTCAGTGCACAAGTGCCTACTACCACGGCCGTGCCAATCTTCCTTAGGGTACAGAACTAGAGACAAGAATGTGGAAGATGATCTTACAGATCACGAAGCTGTGCTCCTCCAACTGTATGCATTCCCCTGCATATCTTGCTGAATGTAAATTCTGATTCAGTTGTTCTGGAAAGGCTCTGAGATGCTGCTGCCTTTTTTATAAGCTCCAAGGTACCGCCAGTGGTAGTGCTTATAACCTGTGAATAGCAAAGCTCTCTAGCAACCTAGTCATCTCAGGGATTGAAAAACTGAAGCCTGCAGGTGAAGTGGCTGTTGCAAGTTCAAGTAGT
Organism: Dolichotis patagonum; assembly: GCA_004027295.1. Classification (NCBI taxonomy): domain Eukaryota; kingdom Metazoa; phylum Chordata; class Mammalia; order Rodentia; family Caviidae; genus Dolichotis; species Dolichotis patagonum. The sequence continues at coordinate 49,119 of PVJX010001805.1, read as the reverse complement.
TGAAAGCACCAAGTCCAGATCTGGAATCCAAATCTCCATTCCCCTCCAGAAACAGCTGACTAGCTGCTCCCAAGCTCTGCAGAGCCTCAGGCAGAACAAGCAACCAAGCAAGCAGGGCCCTGGCCGGGGGAAGTGAGGCATGTTCACACTGCATGTGAGTCACGTATCTTTATACCTCAGGCATCAACCCAGCTGTGCTGCGTGCCAGGGAGTGAGCAGGACTCCACGCTGCCCCGCGTCACTCCGGATGCCAGAGAGCTGAGTGGACGGGTGCCCGTGATGCAGGCAGGGCTTGGAGAGGGATGAGGAGACAGGTGGGGCCCACTCAGCTGGGTGATGTCTGATCTAGGCTGGGCCTCCCAGAAAGTCTTCCAAGGAGCAAGGGATGGTGACACCTACTGTTCTCCAGGTCCACCTCTCAAGTCCTTCTTCCTGTTGGTTCCCTAGGGAAACAGATGGGACTTTTCACATACCTGAACTCTGCCTCATACAGGCTGAGAGATCTTGTCGGTGGTCGCCCTCAATGAAGAGATGTTACTGATCACATCATGAACATGAGTAACAAATACAATTCAGAGACTTCCTCAACCTCCCAAACTGGCAAATGACTTAGAATGCCCTGTCTTCCCCTTGGAGAAATCAAAACACAGAGCCGTAACTTTTAAACCATTTTATCAGGCTCCTGGTGATTCTAGAACTGTAGGATCTATCATTTTAAAAGCTATACAGACCAAAGCCTGTCTCAAAAAATTAAATCTGCACATAACCTCATTTGCGTGGTTTATTGCAGACATGACTAATGGGGATTCTAGCACCAACCAATAGCCTTAAAGCCCCTCACATACAACCCATCTCTCAGTGACGTTACAGTGTCAGAGCAGAAGGGGTCCTTACTGGGTTGGATCACAAACTGACTCACCAAGATTAAGGGAGTCTCAGAAATATATTTTCATAAAAGACCAAAGAGCCTTATGGGTAAAAACAAACCTAAGGGTAAAAAGAGGCAGACAAGTTTGCCCCAGTAAAAGAAATTTTCTCTAGGTATGCTCAGCTTCTTTAATCTATCAAGAATCCACATTTGTTCTCAAGAAAAAAGTGTTGTACAAAGGATTAGACTGGATTTGAGGAAGAAAAAGAAAATTCGTAATACTGGCATCAGCATCTCAGCGGTCGGAAGTGTCCAGCATAGATTTGGGTTGTGTTAGCTGCTGGTAGACACGCTGATTCTCTGAAAGAAAGGTGAAAACAGTAGGAGCCAACTAATGGCTAACTGAAATTGTTCGTGAGTTGCATCGGATGTTCCAAGCCTCCCAGAAGTTTCTTGGCAGGGTCATCACACTAGAGGGATAAAGGCCAGCCAGGAAAACGAGGCTAACAGCCAATCACCCCTTTGCGGGAGGGGCTTGGGGTAAAAGACTCAGAATGCCTAATGCGAGTGAGGGTGCAAAGTTTCGTTGTGTAAGAAAGTGCTTTCTCCTTCCTTCTTTCCTTCCTTTCTTTTTCAGTTTTTTTTTTTTCTTTTTTTGAGACAGGATGCCTTCCGCAGTTCAGGCTAACCTTGAGCTCACCCATCTTGTCTTCAGCTGGCAGTGATCCTCCTGCCTTGCTGTCTCAAGTTCTGGGAAAGAAAGCACTTTTCTTAAAAGGAAAGCCAATGGCGACTGTATCTGATGCCACAAAACAAGAGAGCCTACAGCTGTAGCGAGGCTCCTTAGCTGAAGCGTCCAGGGACACAGCACCTGTTCATTCCTTTACCCAAGGAGTAGTCACCTCTGGCCTCATTCCACCGGAGTCCCCAAGAATGCCCCTAATGGGGGATCCTTTGCATTTGAATCTGGTGACTTCCAGGAAAGGGAGTGGGTAGTAGGGTACAGATGGTTCTGCTGGGCTGCCTGCCTCACAAGTCCTCTGGTTAGCATGAAGAGAAATAAATAATCAGCATATAGACAGTTCATGCTATTTTACAGGTTAACCACTTAGCCACTGAATTTGCTTCCCAAGTACACACACTCAGTTTGCAATGATCTCTATTTCATTTCTTCCTGGCTTGTCTATCTCCAAACTGGTAACTCCTGTACTAGCCCCAGCCCCAGGAAACAATAGCTTCCCTCTTCTCCCAGCTTCCTTTCCAGCCCAAGCCATAGGCCTGCTCTACAGTGTGAAGGATGGAGGTTCCCAGACTGAATTCACTAGGGCATGCCCCTGACACACAGCCTTCGCTCAGATGGGCCCTGGCCCCTTCTTTCTGGCCTGTCATCCTCACCACCACCAGTCTTGAACCCTGTGATCATTCTTCCCCAAGTCCATGTGTATCTTCCCACCTGCAGCTACTTGGAGGCTGGACTGAGGCTCCTCTGATCAAGAGTTCGGGACACAGCACCCAGCTCTAGGCCCTCCGTGACTGCCTGCGGTTTTGGAAGTGCAGCCCAGAGACCAGCAATAGTCACCTCACCTGAGAACCTGGTAGAAACAGAGTCTCTAGCTCCAGGTAAGGTGTCATCTTATCCTCACTCACTCAAGACTTTCCTGGTTTTAGTGCTGATGGTCTCACATCCTGAGAACCCTCCTGGTCCTGGGCAAATGACAATCGTTGGTCAGTGTACTCTAACCCTATCCATGACTTGATAAGTAACTGGCTCTGGAGGTGGGGCCTGCAGAGGACAGAGGGCATTGAACAAGCCTTCTGGGGGATTCCAATGCACGCTCCATCAAGCGTTAGGACTTGTAACCTAAAGGGCTGTGGGCGCTGAACTTGGACCTGCCTAAAGGCTGCTGTTGGGTGACTCCATGTCCTCTACCCTCTCCCTGGTGGCAGAAAAGTGAACCTTGTCCTTCTGTTCCTCACATGAAGTCCAGCCAAGCTACACCAGCCCCAGGCAGCTCTTTCATCTGTGAGGAACCTCCTGTTCTAGCCAACCAAGGCAGTCCTACAGTGCCCTCACTGTGGCGTTCTGTTTAGCTTTTCAGAAGTCCTCCCAGTGGTTCTGATACAGGGTACAGTTTGAGAACACTGGGCTGAACAATTCCTTTTCCCCAAGCAGAAAGCCCCCACAGTAGGTTTACCAGTGCTTCCTGTGGGCCTTGGAAATTCTGACTCAGAAGAGAGACACAGAAATGCCTCTAGTGAGATGCACATGCACACCCCTCCCAGCCCTTGCTCTAAGACTTCCTGAGTCTGCAGGGGTGGGGACAAATGGCAATAGTATCTCCCAGATACTCCGGTGCTCCTCTGCTAACTCACCCCTTCCCAGGAGATGCTCCTTGCTGGAGAGCGCCCTGCAGGTCTTCTGGTGCTATGTTGGTTACCAGACTTGTCAGCATCAAACTCTCTTATTCTTTTCCTCCCCCATCTCTTGTCTTGAAATGTGTTCTCTGCCAAGGAGACTGTAATCATTAAGGAATAATTAGTTCATTTCCCCATGATTTATTAATCAAACAGCCATAACTGTGTGCGCAAAAGGCAAAATAGATATATTGTAATTTCCATTAGAGTTTTTGAAACTTTTAAAGCAATCCATTATAAGCTCTATAAACCACTAGGGATGTGAGAGGAATGAATGAAACTAGAGATCGCAGATCTCAGCTGCTTGTACAAATGAAAGCAATGCAAGAAGAGCAGTGAACAAAACATGGTTCTTCTTGTCACTCTCCTCTGTGCTGAGCCAGCTCAGGGCTTTGACTTCTACCACAGACTCCACGCTCTCTTGCATTTCTGGGAACCCCAAAAGGGTATCTCACGTGGGTTCACACACAAGGCCAGTACTAACTGGGAAGGCTATGGGCTGGCCGCCCTGCATACCCTTTCCAGCATGGCTGCCCATTAGACTTCACCTCCTTCTCCTGCAAGGTCGGTCTTCAGAGTTCATCACTAAGGCCACCCAAGGATGGCAGACTGTGCAGGGGTCAGTGACAGCACAGGGGACATGCCCCTGTACCCCAGTGTTCCCTTCCACCCCAGCAATGTCCAGACCGTACTGCTTGAGTCACAGTGCTGTGCAGGGTGCTAGGGAGATGTTTCCCGTTCCCAGCTGCAGAGTCCTGCTCAGGTAAGAACTCACTGCGTAGCTGGGAGGCCAAGCGGTAATGGAGACCACAGTGCTCAGGACCCTTCTTCCCCTCCACACGTAAGGCTTTGCTCCTGTCTCAGGTTGGACGGGCCTGTCTCCTCCCTTGCTTAGGATACCAGCCACCAACATGTCTTATTAACCAAAAAGAGTCCACAGACTGAGCTGGGAGAGGTCTGCCTCCAACAAGGAATGTTCTGAAAAGCTCTTTCTGGCTTGAAAAGTTGTACAAATGTTGCTTTTTTATTCCCTATGGTATGTTTGTCCTTATCTATTATATTATGTCCTCAAATTTTCAAGTAAAATTAGCATCATTGTACCTTCCCCCAGTCTGGTGAGGTGCACTCCCCAAAAGTCACAAAACCAGCTGAGAAGGACTTCTGACAGCAGACGGCCCTCTCTCCCAAAGCATTCACACATGACTATCCAACAAGTTCACCCCAGCAGCTGGCCAGGCAGGTCCAGCTATCTAATCACCCCTACTGAAGATCGAAGATCAATAAGCACCCCTGTCACCCAAGCGCCACATGCTCTGTAAGATGTACAATGCATCACCCAGGACCACATCTCCTGCCTCCCGACCTGCAGCCTTCCTGCCACTCTATCCTTGCTCTCTGAGTGCAGGCAGAGGTCAGCTATGAAACAGGACCTCCTCCAGGGAGCTGGTCAGCAAGCCGGGTTGTGTGATCAGGGTCCCTGCTGGGCCTCTTCTTTAAAATGGAAGGATCGCTGCCAGCACCACGTTCTCTAGAGGATGGTCGTGAGCATAAACAGGTGGCATAGACAAGGCATTGGAAAGGCGTGCACGTGTGACAGAATTGCGCGGGCTCCTGACTCTGCTGCAGGGAACGCTCCGGTGGAGCCTCGCTTGTTCCTTTCTTCTCCCTTCTCGGCCCTCGTGACTACCCACGTAGTTTAGTACACACACAGGGTGAAGCGTGCGGGACCCAGGGAGCCTGACTCTCTAACAGACCGCAAACTCCCCAGTGACATTGGAGTCAACAATAAATATAAGTTACTGTACTGCTGGGCACCGTAGAGCCACCATCAGGCCATTGAAACTGGCTTCTGAGATGAAACCCACTCATCTGCTATCAGGTATCCATGATTAAGTCAAATGTCCAAGGTCAGCTTTGCGGGTGAGTTTGGGCCAGCTGCATAATGAACAAGCACACCCACAAATCACTCTCGACCTTCCCTAGATCACAGGTGATTCAAACTGGGAAGAGCCCTGATTAATTGCAAACTGATTGACCACCATAATTCTGCACTGAATCTGTAAGGCCTGTACTTTTACTACCCTCCATTCTAAATTCCCCTATGTCTACCTGATAGAGTGAAAGTCTTCACTGTTTTTTATGCATGGCAGTTGAAATGAGTTTGGGGAACCATGTTCCAAACAGAAAAATATATTTTGCTTCCCCATAAATCACAGCAGCTGACAAAGAAAATTCACAAAACCCCTGGAAATGGAATTAAAATATAAAAGTAAGAAATAGGAGTTGAAGAAATGGATTACTTGGAATGGGCTGTTCATTACTTCCAACTCAGAACAAACAAGCAAGTTGAGTGACTTAATGTTATACGCTTGTATCTTAATTTATCCATGAATAGAACCTATGCTTGAAGCTTTACACTTGAAGAGTTTCTGAATGCGCGGTAGTAGGACAGGCAGGATAAGGGTGGAACTAAAGGACATAACAAAGGAACCAGATCATAAATCCTACTTCCTTCCTTCCAACATTCAGATATATTTTCAATTCCCTGAAGTCAGGTCCTGACCTAGATTCCCGATCTCCCAAACAAGTGTACAACAGAGATTTAAATAAAAAGCGACAAGTTATATGATTTTAGGGCTCCAGGAGAGTCAAAACCCTTTAGCTGAGCTCAAGACTCTGAGGGCAAAGACAAAGACATATCTGGATTATCCCACTTTTATTAGGACTGAGGACAAAAGGCAGGGAAACTGAGGAAAGTGCAGGCAATGAACAGGACCTTGGGAGTCACTTCAAGGACGTCTCCAAGTAATTAATCAAGTCAATTCAGTAGAGCTGTCTTATCATGAAGACATGGTAGGAGTGAGACTGTAGGAGTAATTCCTGCAGCTTCAGTCTCTATCTACTTAATTGATGTTTGAGCCAACTGTCCACAGCTGTGGCCTTATCTTGCCCTTTGAGGTATCTCTGGACTCACAGGCCACTACAGGCCTCAGCCAGGACCAGTGATTCATAGAGGTTCACTTACTATGAATCAGCTCCCATCGCCAGGCAAGGGGCCGAGGCAGAAGACAGACTCACAGATAAACATAGAAAACCAATTAGTTAAATTTAAATCCTGCTCAGAGTCACTGGGTAGTGGTCTCCAACAGTCAGTGGTATAAGAAGAGGCATCAGTGGAACTGCAGGTATAGAGGACTGAACTTGCATTATACTTCAGGACTTGGAATACAAAATCCTGTAGGTTGGAGATTATCCCTATTAAGTTTAAATTTAATAGTTGGCTTATCACTTATGCAAATGGTAGTGCAAAGTTTCTCCTAATTACTGCAACCATACGTGCATACACACACACACACACACACACACACACACACACACACAGAGAGTCCTTGTCCCCCTGCTGGTAACTAGATATTATAGTCAACTGAGCTAGAGAAAACTTTATAGACTAGAAGTTAGATTTAGGCTCCAGCTTTAGCTGTACAACTTGCTAATAAAATTATTTTGTCACCACATCCCCCTTTCCAATTCCATTTACAAAATAGGCTTTAATAACTACAGGTGAGATAATGTATAAAACAGTAACTAATATTCACTGAGTATTTAGGATAATGTGCCAGAACTTTCCCTGGTTTGTCATCTGAAATACTTATCATAACCTTGCAAGATTGCTATGATATGTTGACCCAGAGAAGTTAAGAAAGATGTCCAAGATTATAGTCAGTCATAAGTAGATATGGGACCGGAACCGAGCAATCTGATTCCAGAGCACTTTGAGATTAGTAAAGTACATTATAGTATAGGGCAAAGGTGAAAGGTTCAAAGTCAGGATTTCTGAAATTATGGTCAGTGTTCTTTGCTATGCCCCTCCCACCAGGCCCTGTATTACTGTCAGAGAATCTGCATTTTAATAAGTGCAACGAAATGATTCTTATTCAACTACAGTTTTAGCCTCTTGGAATTAAGAGTAGACCATAAAGTTTTTTATCTCCAGCCAAGATGGCGGAACAGGAAAACTAGACATCAGAATGAGCCATGTGAAATAAACAGAACATGACAACAAAGAGAACTACATAAGACAATATCACCAAAACAATGATCATTTCATAGACAAATAAAATTCATAAACTGGTAGCTAGACTGTTTAGGAAAATATAAGACAAAAATGATCAAAATAAAGAATGGGAAAGGTAACTCTCCAAATATTCTACAAGTATAAACAGGTAATAAATGAATGTTAGGAATTACTTCATGCTGGTAAACTCTACATATTTATATGAAAAGAGCATATTTCCTGGAAAGTAGAAACTTCAAGTACTCAGTAGGAAATATATAACAAGAATAAACTTTTACCTACTAAACAGAATGTATTTGTATTTTAAAACCTTCTGAAAAAGAAAATGCATTCATATTGAAAACTATAAAATATTGCTAAGGGAAATTAAGAAAATCCTAAGTAATGGAATATACCGCATTCATAGGTCAGAAGAGTTAATATTTTTAAGATGTCAGTTCCCCCAAATTGATTTATCATTTCAAATAATACTAATCAAAATCTCAGCAGGAATATTTTTAAAGAAATTGAAAGATTCACTCTAAAATTCACATAAAAATGCAAAAGCACTACCTGATTTCATAACTCATTATAAAGCTATAATAAAAATGATCATGAACTGTGGACAACAAAAAAGAAAATTACATTAATATAACAGAATAGGGCTCACTAATGGATTCAGAGAAATAGAGGAATTTATTTTTGTACAAGTGCAAAAGAAAGTATAGTCTTTTCAGTAATGATATTCACAGAACCAAGTATCTTCATCAAAAAACTTCAATCCATATCTAACATCTTAAGCAAAATCAACTTGAAACAGATCATATACCTAAATATAAAAACAAAAAGTATAAACTTCTAAAAAGATGGAAGAAAACTCTGTGAACTTAAATAAGGTAAAAAGTTATTGAACATATCAAAAGCAACCACAAAAGAAAAAATAAATTAAATCATCAAAATTAAAACTTCCTTTAAAATGTCTCTACAAAAGATACTGTAAAGAGAATTAAAAGACAAGTTACAGATAGGAAATGTTTATAAATTACATATCTGATAAAAGATTTGTTTCCAAAGTATGTAAAATCCTTTCAAAACTTGACAAGAAGAAAGGGAGCAATCTACAATAAGCAAAAGACAAACATTTCACCAGAGAAAAATGTAGGGAACCCAAATAAGCACATGAAAAGATATTAAGGATATGAGTAACTATACATCCCTATATTGCTAATGGGAATACACAATAGTACAATCACTTGGGAAAGGAGCTTGGCAGCCTTAAACTGGCAATACTGTAGTGCAACCATTATAGTCCTGCATGATTACCTGGGAGAAAAAAAGTATATATCCATGCAAAGACTTGTGCACACATATGTAGCAGCCTTATTTGCTGCTTTATGTTATGGCTGAAAATTGAAAACAACTCAAATGATGCATCGCTCCATAAAGAGATAGATACAGAGTGTTGTGTAGTCATATAATGAAATACAACAGCAATGAAAAGAAAGGAACTATCTACACAGACAACAACATGGATGAGTCTCCAAATAGCAACGCGGACCAAAAGAAGTCAGAGGCAAAGGGGTTTCCTTTATATAAAATCCTACGAAGTGAAAACTATAGTAACAGAAAACAGGTCCCCAGGGTGGGAGGAAGTAGTGAGGAAGTTGGAGAGGGAGACAGAGATTACAAGCATCAGGATCAAAAGACCATCTGCGATTTTCACTCCTCACCTTCGAATCCCATGGTGGCTGTAGCAGATTCACTGTGCTGCTTTCCCGGATGTATAACATCCACTGTATTCAGTCTGAAACCTTCTCCTTGAGGTTTCTACCAGATGACAAGCGCTAAGGCTTGCCTGTGCTTCTAGCAATGACTTCTTCATCTTCTCTTCTAAAGAGTCAAACAGCTGCCCAACAGCTGGGTCTAGCCTAGGCTTTGGGTCCTCTGGGAAATAGACCTCTTCCCCCTTCTTGCACACTTCCTTTTGCTGGTGACTGCTTCCTAAAGCCCTATCTTCCTGAAACAAGGGAATCGCAGGATAGGCATGACGGCAAGAACTGACCACAGGGATAAAAAAATAAATAGATATGGGGGCAAAAGAAATCAACAGAACTGTTTGAGGAGGTGCCATATAACTGCTTTGGTCAACTCTATGACGGCAGGGATCTTTGTCTAATTGGTTCTTCAATGTATTCCAAATACCTAGAACAATGTCTGGCACACAGCATGCGTTCAGTAAATAGGAGCTGAAGGAATGAATGCTAAAACTTTTAAATAATTCTCCTTTCTCTTTGTCCCATCAAATGGCCAATGTCTGGTTCTCTTTTTCCAACTGGAAATGAAGTTTATCTGGTATCATTTGTTCACAGTCTATTGCTACAGTGCAAATTATTTCAAATCGGAGTTTGACAAATGTTGAGCCTCTAGAGGCCACTTATCTGAAGTACTGTGTCACAGTGGCAGGTTCCCAAGGGAAACTGGAGGGTATGAATAGAAAATGCCAGCTCTCTGGGTACTAGGAAGGATGGTCCAGGGGTACTGTATACCCAGTCTCTGGTGAGTAGAATCTACACAGCTTTTAATTTTGTTAAAGAACAATAGAATGTGTTTTTGTGATTATGGGCATGTTGTGAAAATCAAGCTGTACTCATGGTGTTTATAGATTTTGGAAAACTAAAAAAGGCAAAAAGGTATGAAAATTGGCTTAACTGAATGGCATTAATCTCTTATTTACATGAGCTATTATTCGTTAACACCACGTAACCATATAGCTTGAGGAAGCCAAACATACTACATGACCTCTGTGTCCAGTGGATCCCAAGGCTTTATTTGGCTAGGGAACACTGGGAAGGATTTGTATTCCAAAATGGTTCATACAGTTGTCCACTAAAGGTCTTGCCTGGTGCATTTAAAACTCTACCAGAATGCAAATTGCTTTTAAAAAATACCCAGTGTAAAAGAACATGATGTCTAGAATTTGCTCAGAATGATCCAAGTACAAAAAAGGAGGGGAAGTTGGAGAGATGAAACAAGATTGGTGAAATGTTAATTATCTTTGGAGCCAAGCAATGAGAATTCATGGAAGTACATAGGAGGTTCACTAAATAATCTCTTCTATTTAACACATGTATTAAAATTACCTTTAAAAACAAACATGTAGATATGTTTGTGATGGTACAGACTGTTCTCAGTGAGATTTGAGATTGGAGATGTTTCATTTATCAGACATTACTCCCCATTTGGGACCTCTCTGACCCTCTAAAAATATCTGACTTCAGTAATTTTCAACCAACCAATCTGTCTATCCATCTGTGAATTATTCACTGGACCATTAAATTAGAATCTCTGATGTGGAGTGTACACCTTTAACCCCAGACTTCAGGAGGCTGAGGTAGGAGGATCATGATTTTGAGGTCACCCTTGACTGTATAACAAATTTGATGTCATCTTGGAACATACCAAGACCCTCTCTCTCAAAAACAAGAAGTTATGGAGGAGCCCAGACACACTGCCGGGTCCCTAGGCAATCTACAGTTTTATTTTTTTGAGGGGAGTGGGGGTTAAAACAGCTGCTTTAACAAATCTGTGAGGGCACAGACCAAGACCACACAGAAAAGGACTTATAACATGGTAAGAATGATCATCACCACATGTGAAGCCCTTCCGTGCCACAACATGACTTCCTTCACCTTCCACAGGGTCAGTCTGTCTCCCAGGTAGGATTAGAACACAATTACCGGAAGTCTTATTGTTGCAGAATTTGAGGCTCAGACTCCCAAGGCTCTGTCCTCCTTCCACTAATCCTCTGTTCACCTCCTCATTCTCTATCTGGACAGCCTGCTTCCCTGCTCTTCCAACCTGCACTGCGGCTACAGCGATGCCTTTCCCCCTGCCTCTCTAAGTTTCCCATTATTTCCGCTAACAAGCATTCAAAATCAGCTCAGAAATGGAAGTACTTCTAGCAGGCTGCAGTAGTGCAAGCCTGAAATCCCAGCACTGAGACACCTGAGGCAGGAAGACCACAAGTTCAAGTCCTGTATGGACAACTTAGGGCCCTGTCTCAAAATAAACAGGGCACCAGACAGAGGTCCCTCGGCCTCAGAGCCCCAGTACTCCCCCACACACACTCACACTCATACACAAACACACACAGTAACACTCCATCATCAACACCAAGTTTGTGGGTATCAGTACAAATCTGCCCTGGAAATGTTTTCTCCTTTATTTAAAAACCATGCTCACCACACTCTATACACCGTGTTATACCTACATATTTGCCCAGGTCTCAGAGTCATGTAACAATAAAAGAACATAGTCAAGCAGTGACAGTTAATTTCAGATGATGCAGGATGTCTAACGCAAGACCATCACAGCATAAGAGGGGAGGAGGATGGTGCCTCTGTGAAGGGAAGACTTCTACATTCCCCCAGAAGTGTGGAAGTACTGATTCTAAGTCACCTGAGAACACGTAGGTAGGGTGCTTATATTGTAATCCCCTGAGTGATCACAAGAAACTGCAAGAAGAGAAACAGTGATAAACACAAAGGAAGAATTAAAATGTAGTATTAAAAAGGTTAGAATAACTAAAAAAGCAGCCAGAAAAGAAACAAGGAACAAAGAACAAAGAGAATAAAAAGAAAACAAGTAGTAAAGTGATAGGCCTGACTCCAACACACAAAAGCTAGAGATATCCAAATGGAGTTGTTTCCATTTTAATTGCTCACGTATATGGTCACTTCACATATAATGATATCAGTGTGTTAAAAGCAAATGGATGGAAAAAGATAAGGGTGCAAACATGACCAAAAGAAAAGGTGCACCTACTTTTTTTTAATAACGAGCAAGGTCCCTCGGTTCCCCCTACTTTGCTCCCACAACCTGAGTGAAAACCATAGCATTTTAACCCCTCTGTGATCCAACCAGCCTCAGGGATTCTCCAGCAGGCTCCAGCTGGTGCAAGACTTTGAACACTCCCAGGGATGACAAAGTGATTTAGATTGTTGTCCAAAACATTGAGAAAGTGTGGCCCTGGCCTGGAGCCCAAATCCCTTCAATCTTCTGATACACCGTACACCCTGGTCCCCCTCCTGAGGACAGACCCAGGTAAGACATTCTCTTTCTATCACTGGCTGTCATGGAGATGAGCTGCGACACACTGCAAGCTTCGCTAGTAAATGCTTTGAACCGATGACCCTGGCATTTGGGGCTTTTTCTTTGGAATCCCAGCCAGCCCCATCTCAAGGTAGACTAGCACATCTTCTTTTGAAAACTTCCCTCTGTAATTTTTGAGTCAACTCCAGCTATAAATCTGGGAGAACGAAACAACAGACAAAGCTAATTTAAGATCAAAGAGAATTTAAATTATCATAGAGAGATAAACATTATATAAGGACAAAAGGATCAATTCACCAGGAAGGCTTGGGGTAAGAATGTAATCACCAAAGGATAGCAAGAAGGAAGTCACTGGGGTGATGTGACTCCTCTCAATACTGACTGTGGCACTATTCCAGCAGATCTGCGTGTGGTTTATACTGTGGCTTGGATTTCAAATGTCCCCCAAAAGCTTATGAGCTGAAGGCTTAGTTGTCAATGCAGCAGTGATCAGAAGTGACTGGATCATACGAGATCAGACCTCATGCATAACTTAATGTGCTATTGGTAGGTGGTGAAAACTTTAGGAGGAAGGGCCCATTTGGAATAAAACTATCACCCCCCCCAAACAATGCCAGCTTTATTGTACGCTAATAATAAAAATAAAATTAAAATTCAAGTCCTTTATCTTTTATATTTCCTGAAATTTGCAAAAGGGATTCTATAGGTAGGCCAGAGCACAACTGCTTTGAAACCCCTCCCTGACGTCTGTTCACATATTCTGTTTCTAGTCTTCTCTCATCTTTCTCTACCAGTCCTTCTAGAAAGTGCTAAAGGAAACCCAAGTGTCTGCAGTCTTTTTCTTCTCTTTCACTCTTAGTACTAACAATAGTCATGCACAGTGTCAAATACAGATTGAGGTTCCCACTTCCAACATTCCAGCCACCTGCCCTTCCCATGTGAAAATTCGGCTCCTCCCATCCTTCCCTCTCCTCCTTCACTTCCCACTCTGCCTTACAAGTTCAGAAGTCTTCTGCTAAAATACGACCCACAATGAATATGGAGAGACAGGATAAGCAAAGCCAGAATCCTCTTTAGGCAGCACAAAGAAATCAAGGTTTGGAAATCCGTCTTAATAGAGCCTACGTATGTCCAAACTGGTCCTTCAAAACAGCCAGCTTTAGACTGAATACAATCATGCTGCTGTCGCAGTCCAAAACATTTACAACATCTTCTTCTTCTTAAATTTCCAAGACGGTATGTACTATACAAGGACTCTGTCACCCATGGCAACGAAAATCCTAGCCACACATATATACATGCAAACTTCCATAACCACACAAAATATATGTATATAAATTCATCAGCCCTCACAATGGCTTGATGAGGCCAATACCTGAATGATACCCATTTTGCAGATGAAAAAAATAAGAAACAAGATTTATTTTGTTTGCACAGCTAGTAAATGACAGTGCTGGCTTTGAGCCCAAACAATTAACCTCAAAGTCACACTGCCTCTAAGTATACCTATTTTATCCTTCTTTGTATAAGTTATTAGATTTTTAATTACAAATTATATCAATTCATTGGATTCCAACTGAGTTGTGATTATTTCTTAAAAATAACCTGTTCTCAAGGGAAAATTACCAACTCCAAATATATTCTAAAGAATTTGCTGTAGGCCCTTGAAGTGACTCCCCAAGTTTCACAACTTGGGGTGTAATGGTGGCCTTCCAAAGGGGTGCACCCCATCAGATGTCCACAGTTGTGTTATTGGTTCTGGTACACCAAATGAACATGATTCACCATACTCTTTTATGAGCCTACCTCAAAGCAAGAATGTATGACAGGTGAGGTGGACGTCTTCCAAAACTCTGTAACTCCCCTCCTTTTCTGCCGTTCTCAGAGAGATGGCAAATCAAGTTCCTAAATGCTCTCCCCTGCTCAGACATGATTAACACCCAATTTATTACAACTCAGAAATATTTCTGCCAGTGCCTTTGGTGGGTTCCAAGCATTTTTCAAGGGTGGGGGAAACTCAGCACCGCTCTCCCAGTTGCAGTCTGGAGTCATGCCCTCTTTGAGATCCTGCCTACTCCTCTCCTTCGAATGCAGACTTTCAGATCCATGCCAACCCTAAAGAGACCCTCACCTTGAGACTCAAAGGTGGCAGGCAGCAGGCTGGAATGGACATTGAGGCAGGTTGGGAGAGCCATGAGAGACAGTGTGGGAGATAGCGAATCTGGGACCAGGAATATGTACACCCTTTGGGGGCTGTCACAATGTAGATTCTCCAGATGCCACCTCAGGTGTCACAGTATGCCACATCAAAAGTTGTTAAAAGCTCTCCAAGGGAACTTTAATAGGGAGAACCTAGACACTTCCCTAGGTCAGAGATCTACAAAAGTTTCCCATAAAATGCTGGTTATTAAACATTTTAGGCTTGGTGGGTCATATACGGTTTTTATCACTACTGTTTTTCCTTTTTGTCCTTCTCTTCCTTTGTATTCCTCCTCTACTCTTCTCTTTCCTCCTTCTTTTACAAATCTTTTAAAAAGGTATTTTTAGCCCATGGGCAGTGTAAGAACAGGTAGCATGACAGATCTGGTCTACAGGTCATTATTTGCTTGACTCCACCCTAAGCCAACAGTTCTAAGCCTTAGTCTTGGATCAGTCATGAGTCAACTTTGTGGAGTGCTGGAAAACTGGCTCACAAAAGCAAAACCACCATTTTTAGCACTTGCTGATGTAAATATTCCCACCATGCCCAAAGCGCGGTCACTGAGTACAGAGCTGGAAACGCTCAGAATCAGCTCTCAGCAGCCCAGCAGACCACTTTATAGGAATCATTGGGGACGCTGGTTAACAACACACCCTACGATTCTGGCACTGGCAAGTATGTGAAACAGTGGCCTTGGTTATGTGAGGAAACAATCAGTTGATACATTCACTCAACAAATGTTTATACAGGCACTTCAGGGATCAAGTGGTAAAGAACATACATCTCCAATCTCAATAGGTCATAGTGTGGAGAAGGAGACCTCACAGACAGGTGTTCCCTGTAAGACCAGACTGCGATAAGGGGGATCAGTGCTATGCCAGCCCAGAGGAGCCGTACCTCACCTGGGCTGTGGGTTGGAAAGAGATCTGTTTGGGAACATCGTCCACCACTTGGAAATAAAACAAAAAGATGATTGCATGACCAACCAGGCCATGCTAGGGAATTCTCTAAAGGTCTCACCTGAGGGTCATTGGGAGATGTACCTAAGCTAGATAAATTCTTGATTGGAGTGAAACATAAAATTAGAAGTTCACTTGTATGAAATGTGAGGGTTTTTTCTATCTGGAATAAAAAGGGCAGAAATACAAATCGACACAAATATTTCCAGTTCCAGTATCATTAAGTTCTTTATATATGGAGGCTAGAAATAAAGCAAAAGTAACAAGATCTTATTTGACTGCAGACTCCTGTATCATTAAACTTTGACTGCTTCCCATAAGCCCATATTCTCTTAGCAGCATTCATTTTATCCCTGATCATTGCTGTGCTGATATCAAGCCTTGACCTGTACTTTGGGATTATAAAGATGATACGAGAAAGACCTTTCCCACCATGAAGGGTTAATGGGAACTTGATGCATTTGGACACTTGGCCTTTGTTAGTGGGTAGGGTAGAGCTTGAACCCAGAGTTTTCACACCAGGCTATACCCTAGCCCTCCACATACACACACATCTTTTTGGAGACAAAGTGTCATGAAAATGTGCAAGCTAGCCTTAAACTTTCAATCCTCCTGCCTCAGCCTTCTAGTGTGCTGATATTGCAGGCTTCTGCCACCACATCCAGCAACTTTTTTAATTTTTTTTTATTTTATTTTATTTTATTTTATTTTATTTTGAAAAGAACAAAACCAAATGAGAAAGGAAACAAAACGGGGTCATTCAAAACAAAAGGATGGACACAGCACATGACTAAAACCACAATTCAAGGTGATCTACAATGGTTATTATGATGTCTCTTGTTATCTTTAATAGACTTGTCTATATCATCAGGCATTGTAAAATTGAACATAGCAGTACAGAATAATATAAGCAAAACATTGGAGACATTATAAGACTTTAAAAGCAGGTAATAGCCAAACTAGAATGGGTATCCTAGTTAATATTATCATCTTCAGAGTAATTGCCTATACTCTCAGACTTGATACTATCAAATATAACAAATTCGAATAAAGTCACTCAAGACAAGACAGTGATCTAACAAACCAGATTCAGATAAGATCAGTCACAATAAGACAGTGTAAGTAATACAGGGCTTCAGATTAAGCTAATAGAAAATTAAGGATGGTTACTGTAGTGTATCCTGCTATTTTTGGAATAGTTTTCTGTGCCCTCAAATCTAGTACAAGTAGACAGACTGGAACAGAATATAACCAAACTAAACAGAGCTATGAGAACAATGTGGGTTTTAAATTATGATACAAGATTAATAATGTCCTCTGCCTTCCTTTTTTAGACAATTCTTGCCCTTTCACTTTCCCAGGGTGCATTGTACATTTTGGATCCCACTAACTCCTTTAGTTTCTAGATTAGGGAGGCAGCCCGCTATTTACCTAAGTGGTTCTGAAGCTTTTTACCCCTGAGCTTGATCTTAAGTTGTATTCCTTTACCTACAAAAGCCTCAAGGTTTTCCTTCCTTACCTCTTCTGTGTTTACCTCTCCTGGACCCATATTCCCTGGGTGGATGGCTGGAGACTTTTTTTGTTTCTTTCTCTTGTCATGTTTCTGGTCTCTTCCAAAGAGGTGTACAGTGGAGGTCGCAGGCCCTTTCTGCATTGGTTATGGTTACTCTGAAGCACGCTGGCTAGGGATTGCTGCCCTCTCCAGTTTGCTGTTGACCACTGAGGTACAGTTCAGGCTGGCCCCTCCCCTGCGAGCCAATCAACTACTGGGGGTCTTCACCATGTTAGTGTGTGTTGTGTGAACAGAACCAGTTCAGACAGCTTCAGGGGCAACTTCAGGGGCTTTTGGGTCCCAAGCAGGGGTGGGACCCAGTCCAAGCCGTTACCACCAATCTGCTCCGTGCGAGGAGCAGCCAACTGAAGCTGCTAGGGTTCCAGGCTCAGGCCCATCCCGCCCGATTCCAAGATGTTGCCCAGCCAGTCATCCCCTCCTGTGACCAAATTCTGAGCACTCACCACGGGTCAGTGCAGATCTCCACACCGGCTCCATTCTCCACTGTGACATGTCCTCCCACCAAGGTCCTCGGCCACCCTCCTCAGGCTTACCAACCCCCGACTTCAGCATGACCGTGAGTCTGACCAGCTCTGGTGAGAGCATGTCTGGCTCCAGCCTTCCGTTCATGTTTTTCTTTTCTTTTCTTTATCCTCAGTTTCTTCTTAGGTCATGAGAAGCCCCCTCCTTTCATCTGGTCTTCTCCGTGGTATTAAATTCTAGCGTCTGGCCAGCTGGTCTTTCTGAAGTTTGGCTCCCTGGCTCTTTTTGATGGTAAACTTTTCATTTCCTACCTCTTTGAGTCTTTGGCAGAAGATAACATTGTATTGCCATGTTGGGTGTTAACCAATTTTACACTAAATTATGCAGTTTTATTTTTAATTCTCTTACCATTGACTGACTAAATTCCAGTTCCCCTATCTTTAACGAATCAGCCATTTTTTTCTTTCTGAGAATTCTGTGAATAAATCAGGGGCCCTGACTTCACTTATGAGTTGAATAAATGTTTGGTAAATGTTAACAAATAACTTTGTCTGAGAATTATGCTTGCCAGAATGGAAAGTTAATCAAGAACCTTATAAAGGGAAAGAAGCCAGAGAAGTAAAGGGAGGGGTGCTCCCATAAAGAGAAGAAAAGGGACATTCAAAGAACTTGAAGTGGCACAGCCATATCTGCTCCACACAGCTATTCACGGCGGCTGAAATCGGAAGACAGGCAGTGTACCTTGATTTACAATTTGTGTTATATTCAGATACGCTTTTGCTTAAGTATAAACAGGCAGGCTACCAGTGGACAAAGTCTTGTAATATGAAACTTGACCTGACTTTGCTTTTGCTGCTTATCTTTGCCTCAGTGAAAAGGATTAGCAGATGAAGACATGCCTGCCCTGGAAGAAGAGAGATTGAGTGTTTGATTTAGGGTCAGTTCTAGTAATCCAGTAGAGTCTACGGTGAGAGAGCAATGAGAGAGATAGAAATTCTTGCCTCTGGAAAAGGAAGGATTTCTCAGAGATGCAAAGGGAGGTTCTAGAGAGAAGAGGAGAGAGAGCAAAGGGTGTTACAGGAGGGATTTCCAGGAAGGTGGGTGATGGTTCCAGGGAAGTTGCCCAAGAAGGGGAAGGTACACAGTTAGGAAGAACTGACCAGGGTGATGACCTAATGGAAGGCCACAGTGAGGGGCCTTTCTGCTAGTGTCCAGAGCTCCATAGTCCACTGTCACTCTGACCAGTTCCCTCTCCTTGCCTCCAGTCACCAAACCATCTGTTCCTCCCTTCGTGCCTGCCTGGGGAGGGTTCTGGCTCCACTTCACTTGGGCACGTAGCATCTTGCTCAGTGGCCTCTTTCCTTGGTTCCTCTCTTGAGTACCTCACCTGGAAAACCCATCTTCTATGTCCTCATGAATCTATAAAAAGAAGAGTTGGGGCCCCAGACTGCTTGTGAAACCAGAGTAAGGAGAGTCCCTGTCCCTCTGCCTACCAACTCTTTACAGTCTGGGTAGCAAAGATAAGATGGCACTGACTTGCCTAAAAAGCTTCTGGTCTACCCTGCCTCGGATTTTAATGAGCACATAAATCAGCTCAACTCTTAATCTCCTCCCCAGAGACTTCACTGTGATTGTTTCCTATGTGCGCTGCAAAAATTATCTATGTATTTGCACTAAGTGACCCATAACACCCACAACCATGTACTTCAGATATGTTTTCAAACATTTAGAAAAAAGAAAAAAACAATTTAAAAAATCTTACATTCACGTTAGAAAACCTGATGTAGGTGATTGGCTCTATGAAGGTCCTGAGTTATTTTATGTAAAGCAATTTATACCCCAGAATGAGTTTCAGAGACAGAGGGAATGAATGATTTAGCTTAGTTACCAAAGTGTGGACTTCCTTAATTGCAGGAAGAAAAAAGTGTCAGTCAGCTTTTACAATTACCCTCCATGACACCTACATCTCACTCTCTTGATCACAGGAAGGGAAGAAAGCTAAAATGACTTGCAAAGAATGGGCCCCTGGGAGCAGAAAATGAGATTCTTTCCCTTCAAAGCAAGAGGGAGGGAGTCGAGGGGAGGCTGGATTGACAGAAAGAGCAGCTCAAGAGCTAATTAAGTCTGCAGAGGAGCCAAACAGGCCTCCTCCCTGGTTCACTGCCAGCCACAAAGCTTTTTGATGTTGCTCTGAAATTAGAGTGGTCAGGGCCACCTTCAGGCCCAAGAATAAGGGTTTGTATTACCATAGCCAGATGTGTGAAGTGGTGGGATGGAAAGAATGGGCCTCGGACAGAAGGATTTGACTGTGTGCATTTGACTGAGCACAGATAGTGTAAGAAGGATGTTTAAACTCTAATCTAGGTGACTTTTTTTTTTTCAGTAAATAATTGTGTTTTAAGCAAAGGGGGCTGAAAATGGTCATCAAAGATCATCTTAACTGTCCAGGCCATGAATCAGGCGCCACCTAGTAGCAGATCATGGAATCACAAGCATAGGTGTCCTTGGCTTTGACTAGTGGGGCAAAATTCAGAGCACTGCATCAGTACCTGCCTCTCTGGTTTTCTTTCCTTACAACCTTCCTGTAACAGTTGTACACTCATCTTTGGCCTCACTTTTTGCTCTGTCTAAAGGGCTAAATTCTAGTAATTTTTTGCACTCGTACAGCTTTTACAAAGCCCTTTCATACATGCAGCCTTATAAACGTGAGCCTTATAAACGTGAGTAGGAAGGTATCCTTTTCCTCATCTCATCTCACCCAAGTACAGATAGGAGCAGAATGACACAGTAACCTGCGGAAGGTCAAAAGCAATTTCATGACAGAGCCAGCAGTGCAACCTGCAGTCTCTGAGTTCAGTACGGTTTCCGTTAATCCTCCCTAAGGTGCACATCGCACGGGAACCTGCTGCCAGAGAGTGGCCTCCTGAGCATCAGAGACACATGGCACCCTGGATGCAGGTCCAGACCCTGATCTTCCTGGTGCTCAGACACACCCCGCCGGTGTCATATGAAGCCCAACAAGGGCTAATGCACAGTCAAAGCTGAAAACCAGTGTTAGGGAAATAACCAGAAGGATGAGGGCAGTGATGTCTCAGAGAGCCTCACTGACAATAAAACACCATGCACGCTAGATACTGTCTCAAATGTCACAGAGGAAAAACCTGGAACTGTCCCTCTGATCTGCATTTCCTCAGCACATACCGACACAGAGGTATGCACACATGGATACACAAGCAGGTACACACAGAGACATGGACCCACAGCCACACACTCACAGGCACCTGATACCTGACACCTTTGCAGTATATAAGGCACACAGTCTGCTCCCCTGGACTGGGACTTTCCCTTGCTTTCAAAATAATGCATACCCAAATTCAAACAGTTTTCCAGGTCCCCACGTTGCCCCTCTAGGGTCATAGGTCTCCTCTTATTACTGGCATCACCGTTGTTCAGTTTCAAGACCCAGCCCATCCCCTGCCATCTCTGGTCAGAGGGCTGCAACACTCGGAATGATGTTTGGTCAACTCACGCCTGTACCCAGGAAGTTTATTCCTGAACTTCAAGTTTCACTTGCCTAATCACACTGCCTTTTCTTGCAGACTGGGTTAAAGTCAAATCCACAGTCAGATACCTGCTCTCCCTAGACTGGACTTGCCAGATCTCTGGCCAAACTAAAGCCAGTGATGGCCTTCGATTTGTGTTGAAGTCCACGGTATCAGGACGAGTACAGGTATATTCGGGGCAGCAAAGCTTCAGTTCCCCTGAGCAGGAGTAGGGACTTTCAGCAAGGATTTATCAAGCATTTAATGTGTGCTTGGCACTGGGTACACAGCAATGGGCCAATCAGAAAATCATGGAGATTCCATTCTAATTGGCTGGAGAGACAGAAAACATGACTGACAAGAACATCATCATCAACAAAAACAACAACAACAACACACAGAGCTAATACTAAGGAAGAAACCAATATAAAAAGACAAGAGGAAGTGTTAGAATTTAAGAGAAAGTGATAGATAATGTCTAAGTAAAGGCATGAGGAAGCAAACTGGATATCTGAGTGCAAAAAGGAAAGTGCAAAGGTCCTGAGGCAGCTTCAAGCCCTGGTCATCAAGAAACATCAAGATAAGGTTAGAGAAAGAGAAAACAGGCAGGCAGACCTGTTAGTCTTGCAAGGCCTTTGGCTTTTCTTTGAGGGAGATGGGGGCCCTTGGACGAGACACACAGAGACTGAGGGAAACGTGAAAAGGGGAAACAAAGGCAAGAAGAGAATTTCCCAATGGCTGTCTCTGAGAGGGGGGCAGAGCAAGAGAGCTTTACAGCCCTAGAGGTGCCTGCTCTTCTCTCACAGCCACCCTCTTCCTCCCTCTGCATCTGATGGGTGCGCAGTGACCTCAGGGGGTCTAACCAAGCATCACCCCATCTCCTAACAGTGCCCAGCAGGACTGGGTCACATCCAGGGATAGGTGTGGCCCAGGGCTCTGACCGGCCTTCTAATGGCCAGGTACTATGGGATGCTGGAGGGCAGAGAGTCTGGGAGTGCAGGGGTCAAGGGGACTTGCTGACCCTGCCTGAAATGTCAGTGGGAAAGATCGGAGCAGACAGATGTATGCAGGAGCCTCTAGACGGTGTCCCATGGCTGCTGACACCTAATATCTAAACCCAGGGACAGTTTTAACGTCACCCAGACCAGGAAGCAGAGAGCAGGAACCAAACATGGGGCCAGCACATCTGACAGAGAAGGGATAGAAAGAGCGGATATATGCAGATGAACCTTAGAAACATCATAATAAGTAAAAGAAACCAAGTACAGGAAGCCAAATCTGGAGGGCTTCACCTATATGAAATATCCAGGTACGAAAAGCCAAAGAGACAGAAAATAAGTTGGTGACTACCAGAGAATGAAAATAGAGACGGATGGAAGATAGTGACCCAGTGAGTCCAAGGTGTCCACTGAAGGTGATGAAAATGTTTTTCAGCCAGGCACGGTGGTGCACGCCTGCAATCCCAGCACTCTGGGGGACTGAAGCAGGAAGATCCCAAGCTGAGTACAACCTGGGCAACTTAGCAAACCCTGTCTCAAATGAAAAAAAAAAAAAATTAAAAAGAGCTGGAAGGATATAGCTCAGTATGAAGCAAGGGAGAAAGGAGGGAAGGAGAGAGAAAGAGAGAGAGAAAGAAAGGGTTCTGGAATGACATGGAGCTTAGAGTTGCTAATCTTGATGTAGAGTTCTGGCATTATAGGAAGAAGCAGGCCTAGTCTGTGCCCTTGGGTAGCAGAGAGGGACACCATAGGTGACTGTAAGCAGCCATGGCACCTGGTTGGTCCTGCCTGCCCAGCACAGGAAGTGCACTGTGTCCTTTTAATTGCAAGGAGTTCCCAGCCACAGACACCAGGATCAG
This sequence comes from Dolichotis patagonum, assembly GCA_004027295.1. Lineage (NCBI taxonomy): Eukaryota > Metazoa > Chordata > Mammalia > Rodentia > Caviidae > Dolichotis > Dolichotis patagonum. The sequence continues at coordinate 26,076 of PVJX010001805.1, read as the reverse complement.
AGACTGTTCCTCTCCTGGAGCCAGTGCTGGGTGCCTGACGAAACCGACTCCTCCAGAAGACCAAGTGCTTAATTTGCAATGCTGGCCAGAGTCAGTGTCCTAGAGAGAGGTGCTCAATACGGAGCTTGGCTGCCAGAGATCTCCCAAGAAAGAGGATAGTCAGGATGCTGAAGGACCCAAGAACATTCCTTCTTAACAAGAAAGGCCAGAAGAACAGTAAAGTTTTAGCCAGATAAGAAAAAATCTCAGGGAGACCTTGGGAAATATCTTCAACCATCAAGACACCAGAAAGAAATTAGATTAATTCTTCAGACGGCAGGCTTAGGACAAGTGGGTGGAAATTAAAAAATAAATATTTTATTTACTACCAGCAAAAGTTTTCTAGGGATTTGAGACCTGAGAGCAAAGAAGAAGCTAGCCCTTCAGAGTCTTGGTGCCCACTGGGAAGACCACTTACCAAAGGTCTGCCCTCCCCTCCCGGCAGATGCAGGCTCAAGTGAGGGCCAGGTTTGAGGAGCAGAACCCTTTGGAGACACGACCTGTGTGTGTGACCTGGGCAGCAGCCCTGTGTGTGAATGTACCAGGCTGTTCTAGAAGCCATGAGCTCAGGCTGCTCCAGTTACCATGGCCACGTAACCAAACACTCCCGAACTTAATAGTTTAAAAAGAATAACACTGTCCACTGTGCTCACACAGCTACAAACCAGGGAAAGCTCGCCTCTGCCACTCAGCCTGCAGGCTGAGGCCGGCATCAACCGAAGACGGGCTCTCTCTAGCAGTCTGCCACACACTCACACGTCCTGGCCTTCATCCCAATACGGCAGCTGCCTTCTAGAGGCCTGTCTGGGAGAGCAGGAGCCTGGTGAGAGCTGGACTGCCCTTCAGGATTGTTCTAGGAAGTCACAGAGCACTTCTGCCGACAAGTTCTGCTGCCTGAGCAAGAGGAGGCAAAGTAGGCCCCACCTATACACTGAGGGCTGGCAAGGTTCTGGAAGCATAGATGGAAATGAAGGTATTTCTGTGGTCATTCTGAGGTGAATAAAACCTGCCACATAGAAGGGTATGAGATGTCTGGCGGGAGCCTGTCTGCAGACATGAAGGGGCAGCTATGGCACCAACCGCTCCATAAAGCCATATCCTTGAGACACACCCTGGTATTTCTTTTTCTTTTTCCCCTCCCCCTTTTTCTTCTTCCTGTTCTTCCTCCTCCTCGTCTTCTTCTCCTCCTGCTACCCCTCCTCCTCCTTCCTCTTTTTCTTCTTCTTCAAATAGGCATGCACTAAAGGGTCCAGGAACACCCCCTGATCAAGGGACTCAGGACTAAGCACTCAGCACTCCTCTGTCTTGTGGAAAGGGGTACTTACAGTCTCCAGCACATGCTCAAAGTTATAACCCAGGAGCACATGGTAGACACCTTGATACCTTAACAACTATTGCAAAAATTGTGGGCTTTGGAATGAGCCCACACTGGGTTCAGATCCAGTTTCTTCCTCACTGGCCTCCTCTAGGTCCAGCCCTGAGAGCAAAACTACCCCCCAAGGAGCGGCTCACCCAGATGAGCAGCCTCCTGATGGGCTGCAGGCCTGCAGCCAAAGGAACGGCAGGGCGCTAACAGGATTAGGTTAATGAGACCCAGTGGCCTGCTTATTTCGGGCTGGCTGCGTGCTACAGCTGGTGATGACAAGACAGGCCCTGCAGAATTAAGGCAATTGAATCTCCCCCTACACTCCCAGCCAGCTAAGGCAGGAGAGGATAAATACATTTCCCCACATCGCAAAGCCTATCGGCCACCATCTGAGCTCCTTGGGGACAGTTCCTGGCTGCTGGGAAGTGACAGGCTCTTTGGGATTGATGACACCTGATCAGAGAGCTACTCCTGTCAACTTGAGGCAGCTGCTCTGAACAAAGACTGGAGATGAACCAGCACCCCTTTCTCCCCAGCCTTGAAGACACAACAAGAACCTTGGGGGTGTACAGGAGGGTGCTGGGGTTGGGGGCGCAGTTCATCGGCTGAGCTGCTGAGGGGGCTGCTGGGTGAGGAGGCAGCATGACTAAGCAGTCAGGTACAGGCCTCTCACTTCCCAGCTGTACCACTTACCTGAGGGATCTTCGGTAAAGTACGAGCTACTCTGCGCCCCAGTTTCCTCATCTGTAAAATGATTACAAAATTACTTAACTCACAAATTTTTGGTAGACGTCTAAAATTAACCGACACAAAGCCCTGGCTAGTTCCATGCTGGTGAGCTCCCTTCTTGGCTTCTGGGTTCCCAGCAGCTTTGCCAAACGTGTGGTCCATGAGAATCCAGGTTGCTTTTATGCTTTTCTCAGAACCGTGCAGAAAAGCAGCCCCAGCATGCAAATGGACTTTATGGAGATGCATGATGAGCATTTGCTGTGTTTTAGATACAGAGCTAGGTATTTACAGTCGCCCCTGAGAATCCTCAGGAAATTGGTTCCAGCAGTCCCTGCTAAGCCAGAATCTGTGGATGTTTAATCTCCTACATAAAATAACACAGTAATTGCACGTAACCTATGCACATCCTCACAAATATTTTAAATCTCCCCTAGTTTACTTATAATATATAATAAAATACAGACATTACATAAAGGATTGTTGTACTATATTGACACAATTGTACTATATTGTTGTACTATAATGACAAGGAAAATTTTGTACAGGTTCAGTACAACTTTTTACAAAATATTTTCAATCTGCCATATGTTGAGTCCACAGATGGGAAATCTACGCATAGAGGACCAACTGTACGCATAGGCATAGAAGGCCAGTCATGTACATCCTATTGGAACAAACGCAAAGGCTCAGTGAAGCAAGGACCTTACCCAGGGTCTCATGGGTACACGAGTGCACAGCATGGCCAGGATTTGAACCCAGCTCCTTGTGGTCCCAGAATTCTTATTCTTGATTTGACGCTGGTCTTCCATTTCAGGAAGAACCGATAGGTGAGTGACTGAAGAGGCTCTTATTTCTTCTTGTTAAGGAAGCACAGGTTCCCCAAGACAGGAAAAACAATACTATACTGTATTAATGGACATCGTACTTCCATGTTGCTTTTCTTTCTTTTTTCCTTATTTGATGTCAATCTAGGTGTCCACCCACTTCTTACAGTTCTGTCTGCATCACACTCCATGCCAGACAGGAGGTTCCTAGGTGTGCAGAAGGATCATTTGCACATATCTTGTATGTGTATATAATCCCTGAAGTCCAGAAATCAAGAAAGGATAAAATATTTATCTTTAAGGAATGGTGCTCTGGTTTGCAGTGGAGGAAAACCAAGAACAAAATGGGACTTACTAACTCCACTAATGTTTAACACAAGCTTTCTCAGATTCATAAATATTGACATTTTGAGCCAGGTAATTATTTGACGTAGAAAATTATCTTATGTATTATGGGATACTTCTCAGTGTATTGGTCTCTGGCTATTAGAATTCAGTCCTACACACGTCTCCTTTTCAACTGCTAATTGTGACAGTCAAAAATGTCACCATTGCCCAATGTGCTCTAGGGAACAAAGTCATTCACAGTTAAGAACCACCATGCTAAATTGTAATAGTATTCTGTAAGTTTGAATCATTGAGTTACGCGAAAAAAATGACATGAAGTTAATATCACACTGTTACAGAATACACCAAAATAAATTTCAGATAGACCAAGGAAATTAAAATGTGTAAAAAGACTCAAAGAATTAAAAGATAAAGAGGTTGATGTTTAATCTTTTCCCATGGCCTAAATGAAGATTTCTGTAAAATAAAGACACCTTAAGATAAAGTTACAATTCAGTATGACATAATAACATGTATTAGTACATACGTACTTTATGTAGCATGTAAAGGATTAATAGCTTTACATTATAAATAATCCCCATACAAATACAATAAAAGACCACTGCCTCAACTAGGAGAAAAATTGAAGAGTGTAAACTGGATATATACAAAAGAAGAAAAGCAGTTGAGTATAGTGGTGCATATGTAACCCCAGCCTTCTAGGAGGTTGAGGCAAAAGAAACCCAAGTTCAAACCCAACAACGAGCAATTTAGTGACTTAACAAGACACTGTCTCAAAATGAAACATGAAAAATTCTGAAGATGTAGCTCAGTACAAGTGCATGGATTCAATCTCTACTACCAAAGGGGGGGGGGGAGAAATGGAAGATGAGAAAAAAAATTCAATACATTTTAAAGTACCTTAAATTTTTAGTAACAAAACAATAGCAATGTGACTTTGCATATACAACTGACAAAGATTAACTTTAAATAGGAACATCTCAGTTCAGGGAGAACTCAATACCTGTGGATAAGAACTGCTGTGGTCCTAACTTTCCAAAGGAGCCATTGATGTTAAAACAGAAATATCATTTTTTATAAAACAAAAAATATCTTATATCCAAAACAAACACCCCAAAGCCAGTTTCACTGGAAACTGAACTCAGAGACTTGGGCTTGCTAGGCAAACCTTCTGCCACTGATCTATACCCACAGATCCAACCTCAGCCTTTTCTATATGCAGTGGTTCTTTGATGTGTTTGAACGGTCATGTCTGGTGGAAAAATTACCAAAGGGAGAGAGAAGAGTTTCCCACTCCCATTTCAGCCCATCCAGCTTTATTTTGTCTATTTTACAAATCAGGCTCCTGGAAAAACTCCACTCATTCTAGAGCTTCAAAAAATTGGCAAAACACTGTTATGAGATAATGTCATTGCAGGAAGAGCATGAGGCTGGGAGTCAAAAAGATCTAGTTATCATCCTAGTCCTGCTACTAAATTAGTTCTGTGACTGTGGGTCAGATGCTTTCTACTTTTGTGCCTCAGTATTCTCATTCATGAAATGGGAATAATGGAGTCTCCTGTTTTATAGTCACATTGTGAAAAGTGAGATAGCACACGCAACGCGCACAGAATAAACAACAATGTGACTGTCACTTCCCATGAAATGAAATGCCAACAAATTCATGGATACATCAAACAAGGATCATACACAGTGTAATCATATAAATGGCAATGCATACATGGATTATGTGCAAGAGAGGGGATACGGATGTAAAAGCAGTACTTGTTTTCACTGGGAGGCCGAATCATAGGTGGTTGAGAAATCACTTTTCACTTCCTCTCCCAGGATTGCTAAGACTATACCTCTCTGTGTCTATGCAGAAGGTCATCCAATATGGACCCACAATCCTTTTCACCATGTTCCCACCGTCTCCACAGAGCTAACCTTTACCTCCAGCCTTTTGATGGGCAGGATTTATGTCATCTTCAGCCCTCATCTTGCCCACTAATGCTGAACTTTTAGGAGATGATATTTTGGTGTCATTATGACATACTCAGGGGTCACTTAAACCCAACTGAGAATTTTCTCATGGAGCTGAATGTAAGGATGCTGATTGTCACATGATTCCCGTATCTCATCAACCCAGAGGACATGTAGCTCTCCAAATGTGCCAGCCACTCCCCCAGCCTCTTGATATAACTGCTTCTACTTACTACAAGAAGTTCACGATATTGCAAAGGGAAAAGGACCTTAAGAGTGTGAGAAAAGGCCATGGTCTGTATAAAATTATCTCAAATTTATCTCTCTTGAGCTACACTTGAAGTTAACCTTACCTAGCAGCTGTCAAGAGGGGAACAAAATGTCCTAAGGTATTCAGTTCAATCTGATCCTGTCCTTACCACCCCAGTGACACTACTGCTACTGGTAGATGCATTTTGCAGGGAATTAGGGGCTTGGGACATCAGGGTCACTTCTCTAGAGTGGAGCTGCCCACCATACTCGGGGAGTATGAATGCATCTTCCCTGTCCAATACGGTGGCCAGCAGCCACACAAGGTTAGCGAGCACTTGGAATGGGATGGGTGGATTTTTCATGTTATCTTTTTCCTTTTTCTGGGGATTAAACATAGGGTCTGCACACTGAGTTACATCCCCACCTCTTCTTATTTTTTATTTTAAGATTGGTTCTCACTAAGTCATTAAATTGCCCAAGCTAGGCTCAAACTTGGAATCTTCCTGTCTCAATCTCTCAGAGTGCTAGAATTAAAGGTATGTACCATTATGCTCAGTTATACTATTTCATTTTAACTAGTTGATACTTAAATAGTCAGGTACAGCTACTCCTGGGCAGCTCAGCATAGTGAGTAAGAACACAAACTCTGGATCCAGATTCCCTGGGTTTGAACCCCAGCTACTGTCATATGCACTTTGCATTAGTTATTTAACTATACTGTGCCTCATTTTCCTAAATCTGTAAAATGGGTATAATATCAGCACCAACACTTCTTCCAAGAATTATATGAGTTGCCATATGTCCTGTTCTCGTGACCATGCAGCAGCACCACCATTGTGCCAGATTTTACTTGTTTGACCCTCCTGACTCACTCTATCTTCTCTGCCCCTCTCTGTGCTCCAGGGTACTGACCTTTAGGGGCCACACCCATGCTCCTGTCCCTTGGGCTTCTAGCTGGGTGTAGCCTGTGAGAAATACTGTCAGAAGCCAGAGGGCAAGAGGAGAAACAAATCAAAGTATTTCTTCTTCATTTCCTCTCTTTCTGGCCACCATGCTGTGTCCCACTCCGGCAGGTCACAGGCCCTGCCAAGGAACCCTGTCTTCTAACACTCTCTCCAGAATCCAGCTTTAGTTTCTTGCCTCTCAGCCTGGAGGTAGCAGACATGGGCTCCCAGCTTCTGTCAGCCCTGGTGCTCCAACACCTCTCTTAGCTGGGTCCTCGTAATCCTGCCTGCATTGTGTAGAGTCTCTTTCTTGGACTGCCCTCCATAGTTCCCCCCGGAAGTGCTTTCCATTTTCCCACCAGATCCTCAGAGGGAGTTATTTCCCTTGTGATTTCATCACCCCCATCCCAGCCAGCACCTCATGGCAAGGAAGGCTGGGTGTGTAGGTCCTTTGAAGGCTTTCCCTCTTTGTTTCATGGTCCCCTAAACCTCGTTCACCAGTCTCAGATGATTGCTTGAGATCATTAGAAGTGAAACAATGATTGGCAATGAGAAGAAAATGTGATTTCTCCACAAGAATCCTTGTCCCCTGGAGACAATGGAATGTACTTCACTCGCAAGCCAAAGCCAGAGAACATTCCAGTTGCTATTAGAATGTGTCTTGCATGTGGACACTGAAAGTTGGAATCCTCCTCTTCCGTTCTATAGAGTGTTCACCCCATGCACAGCTGTGTGTCTACATGTCACACTCTGCCCATAGCCACAACTGAAAATGATGGGGATTGATTATGTCTCCTCTGTCAACATCAGGCCTTGCTGACTAGAAACATGGCCAAGGTAAAGGGTTGGTTGCTAAGTGTTTGGGGTGGAGGCCCAGAATGGATTTAGAAGTAATTACAATGAGAGCTAGAAGAACAGCATTTTGTCTTGCTGTGATTAATCCACTGTATCAGCAAATATTTATGATTTACACATGTTGGTATTGTAACAGGGACTCAGAGACTAGGCCTGAAGATGCCCAATGGGTAACTAAACATAGGGTAAAATTTGGGAGCTTTGCCTCCACTACACATCTGTCTCCTTTATTACCTCAAAACTTTGGATCAGACCCCTGCTGCACTCTGCACATAGGCCTGTTAGTCACTTAAGGAATGCCCATCTAAAAACTAAGAACATAACATTTATCAGCCCTAAGTTTACCTAATTTATATCACCCTCCTTCATAATAGAGGCAAGATTTTCAGGGACATTGGATTGTCAGTTTCTTTATCTTGTTCCAGTCTGGAGCCGTACCTAGAAGTCTCCAGTCATTAGTCCAGTGACTAAACCTGAGTCACACCAGATTCCATGAATTCAGAGCTAGCAGGCCACCCCATGAGGAATTTCCAGGCTCCAAGCAGGAGCAGACATCACACAGCAACCAGATTGCGCCCCCCCAGGTCACAAGGACTTCTCTGGACCATCCTCACAGGGTTACCTACCCAGCCCCCATGCGAACCCCCAACCCCTGCCTTTGTTCTTTTTTGTAGGAAACATCAAAACTTTTGTCAGATCTTAAAGCTCTGCATCTGTCCTTGCTGGTGTGACTGATTAAAGCTCCTTTCCTGTTCTTCCCTGCGGATTTTCTTTTATTGGTATTTTGAGTTAGATGGCCAAGTCTTGTGTTTTGCTTTAAACCACCAGTAGCAGGGCTTGCAGAAGGCTGGACTCAGGAAGTGGTCACTCAGGACTGCTGTCCCAAAACAGTACGACTCTGCATTTCTTCCCACATGCCCTAACCTCTCTCTGTAGCCTTGACCTGGGCACACTTATCTCCCGTAGTAAGGCCATTGAAATTTTGCTATGGCAAATGCTGCCTTGGTGATGACTCCTGAGGGCGTCTGGAAGCTTTGATAGTTTGCAAATCAATTTCACTGGGCAAATATTTAGAGGTCTCTCCAGCTCTAGATCTGTGCTTATCCAGGACTAATACAGGTAGGTGTTCTGCCTTCTAGGGTGGGAGATGGAAATATAGAATTGACCAGGCTTCTAAAGGTGGATCAAATGTATGGAAGGGCACAGAGAGATCAAGGAGAGATGCTGCCAAGTTCCTTATGCCATCTCAGAAAGCTGCTGGGAAGAACAGTTTTAAAAAGGAAGAGGAGGAAGGGGAGGAAAGGCATTCTACACAGTCTTAGTTCTTCTCCACAACAGTTCTAAAAGGTTTCTTGACTATTACATCCATTTTATGGATGAGGAGACTGAAGCTAACAGGGGTTAGGTCATTTACTCAAGGTCACACAGAAAACACACAGGAAAGCTGAGACTTACATTCTTCAGAAAGGAGTCTCTGCCCTCTATCAAATGACTCAAAGGATCTAGAAATTAGGAGGGGACTTGGAACCTGGCCTTCAACACGGAGGCCCTCAGGAAAACAGCAGCAAACCATCCGTCTATGGTAGCAACTATAATATCTCCAATGTTCCTCTCCAGCGGGTGCCTCCCTCATTATCCTTTCATATCCTTTCCCTTTGTGAGGAGGAGCAGCCAACTGAGACAAACAAGAACTCCAGGTTTCAAATAAACACAACCTGTAGGAGGTGAGAATTCCTTTATAAGCCTTTGCTTTGGGAGAGATTTCAAATTAATCTCCAAGACATCTACTCTCCTCCCTGTCCCTATCCACCCCTAATGAGATTCCAAACTAGAAAATGGTCTTATTTGAATAGTCTTCCTGGGTAAATATTACTTCCTGGCATGTTTCTTGCTAGATTTCAAGAGGGAACCAGAAATTTTTATCTTTGTGATTTAATTAAAGTATGTTTGCTCACTAATTGATGAGGACTAGCTTCCCCACCACATGCCTTTTCTGTGTGCTTTTTTCTAGCCTTTGGAAGGATCCCCTGAATCTCTTGCTACTGAGCCCAAAGAGCGGAATGTGCCTTTTGCCAGAGAAACAGCTGCCAAAGGACACCCTGCCTGAATGTTGTCAGCCCAGTAATCTTCATGGGACACTAGTTAACAAGAAAGAAGGCTGTCTGGGTACACTGCAAGAGCAACAAGTGCCCTCGGGGTTGGAGGAAAGTGAGCAGCAGGTGGTTTCCTTAATGGGTGGCTTTGACCTCATGGAAGAAATAAGTGCAAACAGTAAGAAGCCACTGTCTTGGAGGCGGCCCTTTGGACGGTCTGGTGAGAAAAGCACAAACTCCTGCAAAGAGCTGGTCTGTATGGTTGCCCAGAAGAAAGAAGTTGCCAAGCCATGTTATCTGTCCCCAAAACACATCCTCAATAGGTTGTTTTTATTGTGGAAGGGGACTTGCATATCCTCATCCAACTGCACCCAGTCCCACCCAGTCACAGAGCACTGAGTCCTTTATGTGACTCCTGCAGTGCAGGTGGTAGTATTATAGCTAAGTTAGGTAAAAGTGTTATAGACAGTCAGATAGGGCTAGGCCCCTGAGGGAGTCATAAAGAGGATGAGAACATATTACAACGGTGGCCAGTGTCACATCTTTTAGAGGCCAGGTCTCAAGATAAGGACGGAATGACTGGGCCTACATACCTCCCCAGGGGATAAGACAATGGGTATCACCTGGTCCGATAAAATCTAGATAATATCAGTCACCCCAGTAGGTGGCCAAGACTTCCTGATTCATTCCTTCCTTTAAAAAGGACTTTGTTCTTTCCATGCACAATTGTTGCATGACCTGATTCCCCATCAGATCAATATTATCTAACCAATCACACTGGTAATCTTATTGGTTGATCATAGTTTTGACCCATGTTGCACCATCTCATGATTTTGCTCTGTGAAACTTTCTTTGAGAAGTGGGCTTGTTGGTAATCCACATTTTGGTTCCCTCCTGTGTCTTGGAGACATTACTCTCAATAAATATTTCCTACTCTTAACCTTCATTTTTCCTTAAAATTCATTCTTTGATTTTGGAGAACAGAAACTCATTCTCATCTGACATTTGGCAGGTTATAAGTTCTATTAGTGCCTCTATCATTTGGAGGTCCCATCAAGATAATTAGGAGGTTAAAGTTTGCTTTTGCTTTTGTTTAATGGATTCTAGATTGTGACTCATTTAGGTAATCAGAAATTGTCATCCTTATTTGTCAATTGTTTGAACTTTAAATTTTCATGTCTTTTTTACACATTGTCTTTTGTTAAAATTATGATAAATTTAAGTTGAAAACATGGGAAGATGATAATGGGACATTTTGCATTTGTATGCAAGGTCTTTTATTACTGTCTCATATATGCCACATTTAGATTTATTTGTTGTTACATTTCTTGGTGCTCCTTGACTTGTTTGACTTGTTTTTACTATTATCATTTATTGTCTTAGCTTAGACAGCAGCATTAGGAAAAAGTAATGTTAGAGCTTTCCTTAGTGGATACTGATACTACCCAAAATGTAAATTTATGAAATGCTGTAAAATAGGTCTTATTATAAAATCTAGTTTATATTCAGAAGATATACATACCTATTAATAAATCATGGGACTTCAATTGACAGTTAAAAGGAAATAGGATAGCAGCTATTCTTAAGACACAGAGGACAGGTTTCACTGGGATAATCTGGCCTAATCCCTGCTCTGCACACTAGAGGGAAATGTCAAGCTTGTTCTGACTCAGTTTCCTTTCAGGTCTGATCCTCCACTGGTAAAGAGACAATCTTAACTCTTGAGAGCCTTTCAGAGGGAGAGTAATGACTCTTGGAAAAGTTATCTCAGTAGCTGACCATGAGCATGAGAAGAAAAGATTTCCTTTTTCTGATCTTTTCCTATCACTTTGTACTTTCATTTTTAGAGGTATGATTCTACTAAAGATTAGAAAAGGGGGGACCCTAAACTGTCTCAATCTTTCCCTTCTATCCAACAACTAAAAGCTTTTAACTTGAGTCCATAGAAAATTAAGGTTGGCTAATGCCAAAAACAGGAAAGTCATCTTATATGAGGAACACATACCCCATCACTGGGTCAGATGACACACCAAAATTTTGCTTTTCCAGAACCCTGGGCATAGTCTCTCAGGTACAGAAAACTGAACCTGAGACCCTGTGGGAACAACTGCCTTCTGGGTAAGACCACAAGGAGTCATTCCTAAAGCACAATATTTAAGAAACCAAAACATACTCCATTGAAGAGAGAATTCACAGCCTCCTGTTTCTTTCTCTCTCCTCTCTCTCTCTTTCTCTCTCCTCTCTCTCTCTCTCTCTCTCTCTCTCTCTCTCTCTCTCTCTCTCTCTCTCTCTCTCTTTCTCTCTCTCTCTCTCTCTCATTCCCCTTCTAGGCTTGGTTTTGATCATTTATGTTTATAGGGAAGGAAATACTCTTGCTAATGTATAAATTGTGGTTACTGAATTATGGGTATAGGTTTTAATCTATGAGCACAGCCTCCTGGTTCTTCCTCTCTCTCTCTCTCTCTCTCTCTCTCTCTCTCTCTCTCTCTCTCTCATTCCCCTTCTAGGCTTGGTTTTGATCATTTATGTTTATAAGGAAGGAAATACTCTTGCTAATGTATAAATTGTGGTTACTGAATTATGGGTATAGGTTTTAATCTATGAGCTTCATAAATGTGTTGCAGATATATTAACATAAATTTTAGAGTAAATTTTGAATAAAATTAGCTTTGTCTTACTGCTAAGGTGATTAGGTAGATCAGATTGCCTAGGTGATTATATAGACTGTACAAATGTCTTGGGGACTTCTTTGCCTTAGGGCCCAGGGGAAGATTTTTCCCAGCCATTGTTTGCCTCTATCTATCTCTGAAAGTGATAATTTATAGGCTAAGAAGTGTCCCAACCACTTCCAATTTGCTGTTTGAATTTTTTCTCTCACTCTCACAGAACTGGAAAGCAGTCATTCAGGTCCCTTATTTATTGGTTTAATTTTGCTAGCAATGATTCCTTCTTTAAACATGATTGTTATACCTAGAATCAATTATAGCTTGTGCTTTCAGAAATACATGCTAGCTAACAGTGTGAGCTTTCAGAGACGCTTTGGGCCTGCATGCGTAAAAGTGGTTAGTTCCTCCATACCTAGCTTCTTCTCACTGTCTACATAGCAGCCTCCTGCCTAGAGTAGGTCAGTCACCACTCCTTATATTCTCGAGAGGATATAAAACCCAAGTAGAGATTAAAAGAGATGCCTATTTTCCCCTGGTTTTATAGATGGGAAATTCAACCTCAAATTCTCTTACTCCTTTAGAATATATTCTTAATTTTTTTTTTTTTTTTTTTTTTTTTTTTTTTTTGGTACCGGGGATCGAACTCATGACCTCGGGCTTGCAAGGCAGGCACTTAAGCCACTGAGCTAAATCCCCAGCGATTTTATGGTTTTGTTTTTTTTTTTAATATTCTTAAATATTAAAAATTGTTTGACCCGCACATATTGAGAAAGATTTGTTTAATATTTTCCTACCTGCACACATGGCCTGCCTACCTCCTAGAGGCAAAATGAAATATAGAGAAAAGTATTGATTATGAAGCTATTTCACAACTAAAATTATACTGTAAGAGAGAGGAAAAATGATTAAAAATTGCCTATGTTCAGATATAATCTATGTAACACAGGTTAAAACATAATTTTTACTTGTGCTCAAAATATAAATATAAGCCACAAAAAAACCAGACACCTCTGGCCATTAAGGCACAATCAGATACGTCTATTATTAAGGAGCCTGAGGGTCCCCGCCCTTGCCCTCTGATCTCTAAGAATGAGACTTCCAAGTCAACCTTAACTGAAGCCTCTACTGGGCTGTATTCATCCCTGTCTAATTTTGTTCAAGCTCCTCAAAAATAATACGCCTTAAAGGAGACGGGTAGAGACCTCAGCCCCTTCTATGTCCGTATGTCCTTTTCTCTGTGGCCTCAGATAGATTAAGAAAGATCTGAAAAAGGTTTCAGACAATCCTGATAAATACATTGAGGTCTCTAGGAAATTTACTCAGATCTATTAACTAGACTGAAAAGATGCTATGTTACTCTTAAATCAAATACTGACTTCTAAGCAGAATTACAGCTGTTATTACATTTAGAGATAACTACCATATTATTAATTTTAGAAGGCCCAAAGCAGGCAGCCAGCTCCTACTAGAGCCCAAGCAGTCCCTACACAAGATCTCTAGTGGCCTACAAACTAGACAAGAAATTGATTGGAATAAAATCATCTTCAGACATGTATTCTTTAAAGTTCTAAGAAGAACAAGAACTAAGCCCTTTGATTATTTTAAATTGTCAACTACTCATCAAGAAAAAGGTAAAAACTCCTCTGTCTTCCTAGGTCATTTACAATAGACATTGATAAAAGATACATCCCTAGCTCCTGATTTGGTAGAAAGATAGATTATTGTTCAGTAATCTGACTCAGATTCAGATATTAGGAAAATGCTATGAAAGACAACTTTTGCTACAGATAGCTGATTTGATACATTAAAGAAAATTTCCCCCTCAATATTTTATTATTGAGACCAGAAAGAGGCCAAGGGGAAACAACAGAAGCCAAAAGAGAAAAATAACTTCCTCAATTGTAGCCTTAAAAAGAATAGACTCTAAGTGTCATTCTTTGGGTTCCAACAAGAGCTCAAAAACTAAACATCTGCTACCAGTGCAAAAAGCCAGGTCTCTTAAGAAGGACTGTGATAAAAAAAAAAATCGTGACAAGAGGACCCCTGAGCTATGTCCTGATTCAAAAGTGACCACTGGAAATCAGTCTGCACTGTGAGAGCTCAGGGACCAGATCCATTTTAACAGTTGGTCCAGCAAGACTGAAGGGCCTTAGGGCACTCTCTGCCTTCTTCCACTGGCTGGACTGTCATTTTTATAAAAGAGCTCCAGATAATCCTGACTCTAGAGGGAAAAGAAACCTACTACCTACACTGGAGAGTATCTCAGCCCCAGCCTTCCTTCCAGCCATCAGACTTTAATAAAAGTCACTAGAGAGGATGTAACTCAGTTTCTCACAACCCTTGGATTGTAACTGGGGCAGCTTTCTCTTCTCTCATTCCTTTTTTAATGTGCTGGAGAGTTCAGTTCCCCTTCTGGGTAGAGATATCTTGTTTAAATACTATAATACAAATGTACCCAGATGAGGTACACTGCCTCCCTCTCACAGAGGTAAAAATAAATCCTAATATATGGGCAACTAAAGACAAAATAATAAGAACAATTAGAGCTGCCCTGATACAAATACTTCTCAAAAATCCTACTGTTTGAGGAGTTTCCAAAGATGGCAGACTGGTAGGTAGCAGGATAGGGATCCTCTCTGAGAGAGACAGCATAAATGCCAGAATAGAACACCCTGGAGAGACCCAAAGAGAGGGAGATGTAGTCTCTCAACCCAGGAAGAAACTAAAATGAAAAACACTGCTCGAATATGAGGTCCCAGGGCTACCATTAGAGAAGCTAAGATCAACAAGCACAGCACTGAGCCGCCTGAATTCCTGCCCAAGACAGACCTGTCTGACCGAACCACGCTGATGTGGCTGGCTTGAGTGGCCCCCAGCATGGAGCTGAACAGCCCTGCATGTGACGCGCCTGGAACCGGCCCTGCATTCGACCCATGGGCTGAGGTCAGAGGTTGGGAAGCCCAGCAGTTCTCAGGGACCGGCATCAACACACAGTGAGTGATGGGAATAAGACACTTTCACAGGAACGGGGCAACCAACTGGACAACATGTTGGCTTTGGGCAGGACGGTCCAGCTCCATAAGCAAGTGGCTTCAGTTGGTTGCTCCCCTCGCCTAGCGGATTGGTGGGATCTGCTTGGACTGGGCCACGACCCTGGCCGGCACCCAGTGGGTCACTACAAATTAATTCCCTGAGCACAGTGCACACTGACACAGTGAAGGCATGCAAAGTTTGACTGGCCCGGAGGGAAGGAGCCAGCGCACACTGCCCTTGCTTGAACTTCAATCTCTGATAGCAGACTGCAGAGGCCTCTAGCCTGCATGCTCCAAAAGACCCTTAACCAACAAGAAAAGGGGCTGGGAATTACACTATACACTTCTATGGAAAGAACCAAAACCATGACAAGAGAGAGAAATAAGAAAAAACCCCAGCCCCCAACCCTGAGAATATTGATCCAGGAGAGGTAAATACAAAAGAGATTGAGGGCAGCAAACATGCAACATCAAACACAGCATCAGCGGACATAAAGAGATATCTTTGGGACCTCATAAATGATATCAAAACTGAAATATTAATTCAAATTAAACAAGAGATAAGTAGATTAATAACAGAAAGGATGGGCACCTCTCAAGAAGACACAGACAGAAGAATGGAGGAACACAAAAGGAGAGAAACATTCAATGAAGAATATAAAAAAAAACCTAGAGTTCATGAAGCAGATTCAAAGAGATTATCAGGAAACTAAAGACTCCATAGAAAGCTGGCAAAACTGCTTGAAAGAAACCAAAGATAGACTATCAAAAATTGAACACAGGTTTGCAATGTGTGATCATCAAAGGGAAGAGCTCTTAAAAGTAACAAGGGAGCAGGCAGTAACCATACAAAGGCTAGAGGACGACAAGAGGATCTATAACTTAAGAATAAAGCATGTGAATGAAGAAGCAGGAGTCAAAACAGAAGAACTGCAAAGGCTATTCACAGAAATTATTAAGGAAAACTTCCCAAACATAGAAAAAGGAAATGATACGCAGATGTATGAAGCATACAGAACTCCAGCCACCTACAACTAAAACAGAGCTACACCCAGACATATAATAATCAAGATCCCAGAAATTCAATATAAGTACAGAATATTAAAAGCCATCAGAGAAAAGAAACAGATCACCTATAAAGGAAAACCCATCAACATCATGGCAGACTTCTCCACATAGAGCATCAAGTCAAGAAGAGCTTGGAGTGAAGCAATTCAAGCCCTGAAGGAGAGCAGCCTCCAGCCCAGATTGATGTATGCTGCAAAACTCTCTCTAGAAATTAATGGAGAAGTCAAATGCTTCCATGACAAAGAGGAACTGGGAGAATTTGTGACCACCAATCCAACCCTACAAAAAATGCTGAAGGACATTTTAGAGAGAGAGAGAAAGAGAATACGAGCATTTCAGGAACAGTGGAAGAGAAGCCTCAGTGAATGGGGCAGACAGTGGAGTGGAAGAGAAAAATAGACAACCAATGGCAGAAAAACAGAATAGCAGAAATAAGGCAGAGAACATTGGCTGTAATCTCTAGTATAGAGGGCCTTGAAATCTTAACAGAGAGAAACACAGGCAGAGTAGATCAGGAGATAGGGTCCATTAAGATGCTCTATATAGGGAGGCAGTGGGACCCAAAACAAGCAGTGCACCCTATGGGAGTGAAAGGGGAGGAATTGTCCAAAAAAGGAAGGCAGAGGATATTGTTAATATGGTAATAAGATTTAAAATCTACATTATTCTTATCACTCTGCTTGGACGCATTACATGCTGTTTTAGTTTGTCTACTTACACTAGACTTGAGGACATGGTCAGCTATCCCCAAAATAAGAGGACATATTATGGTAATCATCCTTAATTTCCTATCAACTTAATCTGAAGCCCTGTATAATTTACACTGTCCTATTATGACTGATCTTATTTGAATCTGGTTTGTTAGATTGCTATTTTGTATTGACTGATTTTATTGAAATCTGTTATGATTGATAGCATCAAGTCTAAGAGTATAGGCAACTACACTGAAGATGACAAGATTCACTAAGATACCCAGTCTGGTTTGATTATTACTTGCTTTTGAAGTCTTGTAATGTCCCCAGTGTTTCATTTTTATTGATGTTGTTATACACTGCTGAGACACCATGGTAAACACTGTAGATCACCTTATATTGTGGTTTTGTATGACTTTTTGCTTCATGCTTTTCTAGGAATTGTTTTGTTTTGTCTTGCTTTGTTTTGTTTTTCCCTCTAATACAGAAAGGATAGATATACATGTAGAGACTCATGCATGTGTAGAGCTTATAGACAGTTTGCGAGAACCAACTATATAACACATGTTGAAATGAACGACTACTTTGAAGAAGAACTACAGTGCCTAGTGCTCATTCCATAATGTCATGATGTGAAATCCAGCAAAACTATCATTCTTTGTTCAAAGTGATTTGAGCTTGTTTTGTTTTGTTTAAGTTCAACACACATGAAGGTATGGACAGCTGTTTTGAAGAGAATGAGAGACACTATGACAGCCATTCTTGGCTTCCCTATTGTCTGGTCTTCAAGACCTGAAATGCCTTCCTCGTCCTTCTCAGATCAATTCCATACTATGTTGTTTCATGTGAATTCCCTATAGGTGACAATATGGACAACGCTTTGAAAGAAAACAAGAGTCAATACAATAGAGAGTGAATATCTCCAACTGTCTAGTTTTGAAATTTATGTCTCTTATGTTGCTTTCTTGTTATCTGCTTTGTTCTGTTTTGTTGTGTTTAATTTTACCCTTTTGATATAATTGCATGTATATTTGAGTGGGTCAGATGGATTCCCATATTGCAGTTTTTGTCAGATCGTGGAGCAGAACTGTTAACAGTCTCACTGTTTGAATGTCTACTTTACATGTTTTAACTTAGTAATTTGAACAACTATTTCCAAGAAGTCAGTATGTAATTTGTCAAGTAATAATTTCTTAGTGTTTTTTTTTTTTTGCTGTTGTTGTTTGTGTTGTTCTTTTCCTTTTTTCCTTGGAATTCTATATTGTTGCTACCCTTTATTCTGTTTTTTTTTTCTCTTTAAATAAATTTTTTTTAAATCCCATTATTTTTCCCTGCCAGAGACAATACCCTGTAAGGCCTAAAGTTTAAAAAGTCCCATTGCAACTAAATAAAATTTCCCTTTATGTTGAGAACAAAGAAATCACTCCTATTGCACTGAGCTAACTACAAAATACTTAAGACAGACACCCTCCAAATAACACATACACATTGTAAGTTTACAAGTCAAAGACTGGTTTACAATAGGCTGGTTTAATCACCCTAAAATTAGATTCAAAAGGCCCTAGATGGCATTCATTGGTCCTATGGAACCAATTTGTGACCCTGGATGCCCCCTAGATAGATAGGGAGATGTATGATAAGACTTGCTTGGTTATAAGGCAAGAGAGTCAAAAATATTGGCACACGTGCAGACTTCTCCCATCTAAAACATTGATGTTCTAGAAGTGAAGTTCACTGGTATGATCATTGACTTTCTAGCTCTGTTCCTTCCCTAAAACAAGAGAATGTCATGCAACACATCAAGGCCATGGCTACCTGCACCTGATGGGCTTTAAATGACACCTCTACTGGTCTCTATTTCCTAAATGCAAAAATAAAATCAATGAGGGAAACTGTCCTTCAAATTGGATGGCATTAGACAACCTACCAGCAGCACAAGTTGATCCTTGTATAATTATAAATGCTAAGTGCTGTGTATATATTCCTAATTATTCTGCTAATATCTTGATGGCTGTTTAACATGTTGCTCTAGTGGATGCATTGTGCCAACTTGAGAAGTCTGACAGTTTAACTAAGGGACTCAGCAGGGAGCCAGGATGCTCACTTTGTAAAACATCCTCAGCCTGTGCAAGAGAAGGGCACAGAGGTGGCATGAGTTCTACACCCACGCTGGGTGGAGGTGGCCTGCTTACGATATACGGGAGAAGAGGATTGTTCTCTCCCCGATTTTGCTATGGCTGCTTTTGCTGCCTTCTGCCTTCAAGTATTGCCCCCATGTCGAGCCACCCTACCTTGGAGCCAGTTGATTATGGACTGAAACCTCCATAAACTGTGAACTAAATAAACCTTTCCTTCTTTCATTTTGGGTGTTGGCTATTTTGTGCCAGCAGCAAAAGAAAGTAACCAAGACAGATATTAAACAACTGGTTAACTCCATGTCAAATTCTAAAATTCCTTTACCCTCTATACAGGAAGTTATTACTGGCTTTTACTGGTGGAAACATTTTTTGGTTGCATTCATAATAGTCTTTTGAAACTTATTATTTGGCTCATGCATACTTAACTGTTTCTTCGGCCTCTTGTCCTCCAGACTTAAACCTCTGTCTACCGAAGACTAAAATTCCTGGTGTCTAATGAGAGCCTTTATATAGACACCCCAGGAAGTATCTCTCTGCTGATCACAACCACAACCTCCTTCACCCAGAAGTAGCCAGAATGGTTATCACCTCTTGCCTGCTCCTGGAAGACAGGGCTACCTCTTCAGATAGGGGGGTATTATAGACAGCTAAGTTAGGTAAAAAGATTAAAGGCAGTCAGACAGAGCTATGTCCTTGAGCAAGTCAGTACAGAGGATGACAACACATTACAACTGGAGCCAGAGGCACATTTGTTGAAGGCCTGGCCTCAAGATAAGGAATGAAATGACCTGACCTACACACCTCCCCAGGGGATAAGATAATGGGTATCACCTGGTCCAATAAAGTCTAAATAGACATCAATCACTCCAATAGGTGATCAAGACATCCTGATTCACACCTTCCTTAAAAAGGTCTTTGTTCTTTCTGTGTATATTTGTTACATGACCTGTTCCTCCATCAGAACAATATTATCTAACTGGCTGGACTTACAAACGTATTGGTTGATCATAGTTTTTACCCACGTTGTATCCACCTCATGATTTTGCTCTATAAAACTTCCTTTCAGAAGTGGATTCATTGTCAATCCACTTTTGGGTCTGCCCCCTCCCGTCTCTCAGGAGCTATATTGTGCAATGAATTTTTTCCTGCCCTTAACCTTCACTTTTCTTCACAATTCATTCTTTGATTTTAGAGAACACAAACTCAACTTATTTGCCATAGAGCAGGTTGAGAGTTATTGTATCTCCTCCAGATCATTACGAGATCCAGCCTCAATGGTCTTGTGGTTACAGTGATCCCTTCAGGCTAAATTCCTGAAGACTGGGTTCTAGTGGAAAAGGTGTAACTCTGAGGAGGTGATGAAGCCAGAAATGATGAAGCTGGTTCAGAGTGTATTTGTAGGCAGATGATCAAGGCTGAGATGGAAAAGGGAAAGAAATCCTCAACTGGACAAAGCCTTCCTTGTTTTCATGAGTACAAATATATTTGGAGATGTTCTTCTCAACTATGAACCCATGTTCCTTATCTTGTGTGATATTTATAGTTACCAGGGGCTGTCACATTCAGTCATACAGCAAAGTCTACCCTCCCAGTTCATTTCCCTCCATTAAAAGTAGCCTACTAATTTATCCACATACTTGTAGTATCTGGGATATTTCTATGATTCATAAGCTTTGCTGTGAATGTATGGTTTCCCCAATTAGATTAAAGAACTTCTGGTGGTCAAGGTGTATACTTTAAAATCCCTAAGGTTGCACAGAGCACTGGGCTCATGTTTCAACCAACTCAGTATTCTAATGATATTTACATATTAGTAGCTTAATAAATTGACCTAGCGAGGCCACAAAATATACCTATTGAATGAATGATGAATAAATGAATGAATGAACAAATTTAGCCTCCCTTATAGCTCTTGATGAGAGGACAGGCCCAGGACAGCCTCTGTCCAGTGTCCTTTCATAGGCTTGTGGCCAGGAGCTGTGACTGATGACTCTGGAGGGTGGGACGGAGGCCGGGTGAAGAGGACAGGAGTTAGACCAGGAGTCACCAGAGCAGACTCTCCCACAAAGCCCACGATGAGGAGGGTGTGATCCTTTGCTTCCTCTGCTCTGTGTCCACAGTGGATGTTCTTGGGACTGCTAGAGCCCACCTCCCTGAGCTTCCTGGAAGGACAAGCTGCAGTCACCAGAGATAAGAAGTCCATGTTTGCTCCTTGCTGCTAAATCCAACCAGGATGTGTGAGGGGACCAGATGAGAGTTGCCTGCATGTTTCTTGTTCAGAGGGCTTTCTCCCAGGCTCCACCAAGTTTAGCAATCAGGAAGTTAGGTGCTCCTGCTTTCCTGGAAAGAAATAATGGCTGCCAGTCCCTTCCATTCCTGGGAGGGCAGAGAGAACTGGGTGCTCTATCACTAGTGAGAAAGTATGGTGGTGATGGCAATGGTACACATACAAAGTCAGAAGAGCCAGGATCTGTGGGGTTGTGCTTATTTCCAGCTGTGTACTCCCTAAGGGCACTGGAAACATGGTTTTCCCAGCTGTCTTTTCAGAAGCAATGAAATCCGGTTCTCAACTAAGGATGATTTTGACTCTCCTCTGCCTCAGAGAGATTTGCCTGAGAAATATTTGATTGTTGTGGTTTGGTACAGGGTGGCGCATTTTACTCTTACTGGTATTTAATGAGTAGAGACCAAGGATAATGCTTAAACAGCCTACAGTGCACAAGACAAAACCCAGAACAAAGAATTACCTGGCCTTAAATGTCAATGTAGTGCCAAGTGAGGAACTTTGATCTAAGAGGAAATGAGTGTGACATGCAGCCAACATCTCAGAGCCATACGAAAGTGTAGAAAGTCACACGAAAGTGTAACTTAGGTACCATTTTATATCCACACAGATAGCACACATATAATACCACAGTGGATATGGGGGACCAATGAAAAGGAAACAGGAGAAGGAAACACTTACTGAGAACCTAATATGAGCCAGGAGCCATACTAAAGTGGACTCACCAGTCACTCACTAGTAAAGGACCCCTGGAGCTGTGTCCTGGGTCATCTGGTATACCCCTCCCTTTGTCATCAGTGCCGATGTGAATTTGTTAGAAAGCACAGAAATTCAAGAATCTGGGTGTTCACTCCGGCATCACATATATTAAAATTGGAACAACAGAATATTAGCATAGCCCCTGCACAAAGATGACAGAAATCTGAGAATCTGCAATGGCAATATTATCAATCAGGGCCAGACAATCTCAACCTCAGCAATGTATCAAGTCTCTTTCCTTCTAGTCATGTTCACACAAGAATCCATGGAGGCAGGTGGACTACATGGTTCCAGGGAAGTAGGGACAAAAGTGACCTTAGGCTATG
The DNA here is from genome assembly GCA_004027295.1 of Dolichotis patagonum. Classification (NCBI taxonomy): domain Eukaryota; kingdom Metazoa; phylum Chordata; class Mammalia; order Rodentia; family Caviidae; genus Dolichotis; species Dolichotis patagonum. The sequence goes on along the minus strand of PVJX010001805.1, from coordinate 3,699 downwards.
TTTGTGATAATAGGTATCATCTAACGTCATTTATCAAAAATCCAGTCCTCCTTGCTCTGGCTGTCCAGCCCTGATCCTCTACCCGGGCTCAGAGCTGGACTTTCACTGAATGAGGTCTCAATCATGGAGCACTCCCTGTTGCTCTTCACCTCCACAGACACTGATGGACACGTCCTTCACCTGGGAGCTCCAAGGGATGAAGGGAGAGAAGCCTGCGCTCATCCCAAAGTACTACCTCCGAGCAGTGCTCACACACAGCAAAGCAAACATTTTCCAGCCATCCTCACTCCCCATATCATGAGTCTCTACATCCCAGACAAAACCTGAACATCATCTCCAGGGAGCTGGGAAACATCTGTTCTCCTTCTGAAAGAACAACACCTGTTCCAACTCCCAGAGGTAAAGTAGCTGTTAGTCCAGCGAAGCCCTCTGATGCCTTCCAAACCCAGGTGGCATTGAAGACAGGACACAATGCAAATAAACATCTGTGTACATTATCCTTCCACCTGCAACTGGGCTCTTTAAATCCTTACAGTTGAAGGTATAGACTTTATTATCCCCCTTTCTCCCTAACGGGGATCAAACCCAAGGGCACTCTACCTCTGAGCTATACTTCTAGCACTTTTTAATTTTGAGATGGTCTCACGAAGCTGGGAATTATTCCTTTTTAGAGGTAAACAGAAATTTAAAGTTTTGAAGGGATTTGGCTAAGGGTGCTGTCACAGGTGGTGCTCCCGGGGAGGCAGAGCTGAGATAAAGGGCTGGTGCAGGATTATCAGGGGTAGAAGGGTACAAGCAAGCAATGCAGCAGTCTCTCCATGGAGGTCTCTGTCCAGGCTGAAAGGTTTTGGAACTGAGCTGGATGTTTGGAGTTGTCCCAAATTGGGAAGAAGGAACCAGGCTTTTGTATCCTGCCTTTGACTAGTCACTTATCCCAAGCTGCCTCTAGAAAGAGGTAGGACCTCAGGTCTCGTGGCATTTTATTTTTTAAATACCCGATGGTAATACAGAATGATGAGGTGTATTTCGGTAAATTGGTATATACATTTTAACAGTACAAAAATGTGTTGAGGAATAAGAATTGGGAATGGGAATAGCTCCTGACCCACAGTCCCAGACAGGCTGTCTATGAGCCCATCTCGCTGAGAAAATTTTATAGAGCAAAGTCACAAAGGATGGGAAAAACAGGGGTCAAATTATAATCAACCAATAAGATTATAAGTGTAAACACCTGGGTAATATTGATACACTAGTAGCAAGGACACATAGATGACAACATTAACATTGGTCAATAATCTGTAGTCTTAATTTTGTCTTTAGTCTTAGTTATAGAGGTCCTAGTCTTAGTAGTCTTAGTCTTAGTCTTAGTCTTAGCCTTAGCCTTAGCCTTAGCCTTAGCCTTAGCCTTAGCCTTAGCCTTAGCCTTAGCCTTAGCCTTAGCCTTAGCCTTAGTGGGAAAGGATGGCCCACTCCTAATGAGATAATGATTTATTAGTACAGGAAATCTCAAATTTCCATTTATTCCTTAGAGAAACATGTAAATCTGGCTATTGTGACTTGAATCTTCTTAAGATGCACTGCTAGCCACAGTTCCAATGTGTTCTCATCTTTGGCATTCCCTCCCTTAAGGGCCCAGCCCTAACAGATGGCCTATAATATTTCTACCTGACTTAGCTATCTATAATATGCCTCTCCTGAATAGGTATCCCTACCTGTGGTTAGAGAAGGGAAACAGTTTCTATCTAACTGCTTCATGCTAAGAAGGGTCACTGTAGGGAAGACAGTCAGGGACCTTCTCCAGAGTGCTAATCTAACGAGCCTTGGCCAGAAGTTCTATTGCAGTTTATCAGTTATGAACTCAATTCACAAGGTAAATCTAATAGATTCCAGTCTGAGCTATTTGTTGTTGGTTCCATATGCATGATCACTTGGAGTTTGGCAGGATTTCTTTTCCAAAAAGTTAAAGCACTTACAATCAAAGCATGACCACTAGAATGGAAAGCCAGGATGGGGAACAAGCCATGTCCAGACACTGCTCATCAGGGACTGGAATAGTGATTGTAACCAGCTGGCTCTTAGATCCCTATACTGATGGAGATTATCTCTAAGTCTGATACTTCTTGTCATAAGCCCCTCTAATTTTAGCTGTAAGAAGATGGAGTTTGGTTGTTTTGAAGGACATTTTTAGCTAAGGAATTTAAGATTCTTGTTGGGTTTTTATAGCATCTAACAGATTTTTAGCCTCACTGAACCATGACAGTGGACAGCTACTGGTGTAGCTGGAAATTGCCAAAAGGAGTCAGCAATTGGAGCCCCTTTTTACATCTAACTTTTATTAATATGATATTGTTTTCATACATCATTTAGTTATTTCTTCCGCTGGATGTTTAAGACCAAGTTAAAGTGAGACCTGTGCTAATCAAAATTAACTTCTTGGGTCAGGGATATAGATCAGTGGCACAGTGCCTACCTAGCAAACATGAGTTTGTGAGTTTAATTCCTGATACAAAAAAAAAAACTTCTTGGTATCTATCAAGGTCAGTTAAGTCTCCTCAGTCACTATTTTTGGAACCATGTACAGAACATCTCAGCTCCTCTGTCAGAGTCAGACACCAGAGTGGGTCACAGTCTTGCTTGATCATGTTGTTTTCTTTGAAAGTTGTTTTACCCTCTTTGGTGACCCTCTTTTTTTTGTCACACTATACATTTATTGATTCATGCCCTCTTAGATCCAGGAATCTCCCTGCTCGGGAGCTTGGGTCACTTACCAAATTTGTAGGAGCCTAAAGAAAATGTTCTCTCATGTACTGGATCCTCATGGACCATAGAGGCATAGCAGAAAAATATTGGCTGTCTTCTTAGCCCAGTTACCTTTCTAGTTCTGGTCTCTAAACTTCAGTTGTTGAATACTCAAGAGAAAAGATCAGTTGTACCAGTATTTCAGTGAAAGCAGTGAGCTTAACTATTACAATTTCATCTTGATATCAAGCACTTTGAAATATGCAGTATAGATTCCAGAGACAAGATGGCGGACTGGTAGGTAGCAGGAGAGAGACCCTCTCTGAGAGAGACAGCTCAAATGCCAGAATAAAACACCCTGGAGAGACCCAAACACAGAGAGATAGACTCTCACAACACAGAAAGAAACTAAAGCTCAAAAACCCACTTGAATAAGAGGTCCTGGGGCTACTATTAGTGAAGATAAGATCGGCAAGCACGGCACCCGCCTCGAGACGCCTGAATTCCGCCCGACCTGAACAAGTGATCCGCGCCAAAGCGACTGGCTCGAGCCACTGGAGCCCCGAGCTGAACAGCCCGGCATGCAGCTCGCCAGGACCGGCACTGCACGTGTCCCACCCAGAGGCACCGTGGATTCCCACCGCAGCCGCGCTGAGGTCGGAGTCGGGCAGTCCAGCGGTTCTCGGGGACACGGTGAGTGATGGGAATAAGACCCTCCCACGGGAAAGGGGAAACCAACTGGACGACATGCTGGATTTGGTCAGGACAGCCCTAACTCCATAAGGAAGTGGCTTCAGCTGGTTATTCCCCTCGCCGAGCAGATTGGTGGAATCTGCTTGAACTAGGCCACGCCCCTGGCGGGGACCCAGTTACTTCCCTGAGATCAGTGCACACTGACGCAGTGAAGGCCTGCAAAGGTTGACTGGCCCAGAAGGGAGGAGCTAGCGCACACTGCCCGTG